>JABUQX010098110.1:0-7500 GCA_015478945.1 Trachelipus rathkii
TGAATGAGTGAATTGTATATAAATGAGAGAATAAAATTGATTTAGTTATTTCGATTATTATTTTGAGTATAATATTGTGATTTATTATTATTTATGTGTATTTCATTTATTATATTGATTATGGAATAAGGAATGTGAATGATAGCCGGTCGGATTATAAACGAGATGTATTAGTTTATTTGTCAGTTGGATGATTGAGTGTATTATTTGTTATTGGAGGAATTTGAATCTACTCTGAACTATGGGAAGAATTAGAGGTAAGAAATAATGAATGGATTGAGTTATCTCTAGATAATATAGGTTATATTATGCTCTGATGAGGAGAAGATAAATTTGTGAGATATTAGTCTAAGTTAATAGGGCAAGAAAGAATATAAGTTGAGTTTGACTTATTAATGCAGATTAGTTAGTGAGTAATTGGCGATTGAGGTTATTTGTTAGATGGAGTAGGTTATTATTGTATTTTATTTAATTCAACTCCACTCTCTTATCTGAGTGCCACGGAGAATAAAGTGTATAAATCCTCAAGTTAAATATCTTAGGGAGTAGAGAAACGTACCATAGTATGAGATAATAGTGATTATTCATTGACTAGTCACTGAGATTATTCATACCCTTATGAAGCTCTAGTGGATTAGGAATTTTTCTTGTAAACTATATGCTATACGTAGTAGCGCTTAGGTATATTATATAGTATCTCACATAAATATTGTTAGAAGAGAGGAATACGTATAAGCTTATGACTTTGAGGTACTATTTACTTTAACTACTTTGACTTTAACATTTTCTTTCATATACCTATATTTATTATCTCTATGTTTTACCGAAGTAGTCAGTGTGGGTACCTTGCGCTCAACCGTACTTCGAATATACTATTCGAATAGGTAAATAGGCATGCTAAGCTATACATGGTGGGAAATAGTAAAGATGATGTGTTTTATTGTTTTTTATTTGATTTGTATTGTATGTAATTAGATATTTTGGTATTTATTTTTTGATATTTGTTATTTATTGTATTATATTTTTTTTTTTTGGTTTTTTATTTTTTTTTTGTATCATGATGAGGGGTTTTTTATGCAGTGGAGTGTTTAATTTTATAATATTTATTTATAAAAATGATACGAATTGCAAACAATGAAAGCTAAAAATGTGATCGAAACTGTGGTTAAGAACGGAATTCGAGGAAATTATTTGATACGACTTAGTATTGATGAAGCACTGTATAGTTGAGGTTCGATATTTAAGAAATAAAACCTAAGTTGTTTAAATAGAAACCTCGAATCCAGACAGATTGGGAAAGTGAATAATAATGTGATTTTATGATAAAATAATTTAAATAGAAATATTAAGGAACATTTGAGAGTAATTAAGAAAGTTTAAAGAATAGTCTTCTTTAACAGACAGTAAAGGAGAACATATTACTCCACAGAAACATTATCTTGTAAATTAATATTAATTATCTTTCAGTAAAAATACAGTTGACAGTTTGACACAATTATAGACTGCAAAATAGTTTTCATTGAAGCAATATGTCTGAGACTTTAGTCTGGTTAAAATTCTCTATAATAATATCTTTCTTTAATAAATAAAAAAAGTTATATATATATATATATATATATATATATAATATAATATATATATATATATATATATATATAATATTAATAATATATATATATATATTTTATATATAATGTATATATTATATATATATATATATATATGAGTATATATAAATAGCAGATAAAGCTTTAGTAGTAAATATTGTAAATTTAAATATAATAATATAATATATATATTATTTATATAATTATGATATTTCATACTTAATATTATATATATAATATATATATATATAATATATTATATTTACTATATATATATATATCTATATATTAATATAATATATATATATAATAATTATATCATATAGGTATATATATATATAAATATATATATATAATATTATATATATATATAATATATAATATATATATATATATATATATATATTATATAATATATTATATATATAATATATATATATATATATATATATATATAGTAGTATAATTATAAATATATATATATATATATAAATATATATATAATATACTAATATATAATATATATAATATTATATATAATATATATAGTATATATATAATATATATATTATTAGATATATAATAATATAGTATATAATATATATGTAGGTGTATATATATATATATTGATATATATTATATTACTATATAATAATATAGATATAGATATATTATATATTATAGATATATATAATATATATTATATAATTATATAATATGTAATTATATATATATAATATTAGTATATATATAAATATTATATATTCAGTATATACTATATATAATATACTAATTAATATATTATATATATATATATATATTAATATGATATAAAATAGCTTCTTAAGATAGAGCCAAAAAAAAGGAATCATGATACGCAGAAATCCAAAAAGACTTTATTTGAACTATTGCCATTAAATGAACTTCTGGTTCTGTAATTAAAACGACAAAAAACAATAATGTAAAAAAATGATATATACAAAAAAAATGACTAAAATATTAAAAACAAATATATAATAAATTGAAACAAACTATATAATAGATCGTCAGTAATTTTACAATAGATTTTTCCAGTCATAAATCGAAATACATTTATTAGCAAATCATATAACATAAAATAGTTGTTTTTTTTTAACCTGATTTCTTGGGCTTTTAATCTCTATCAAATAGTAAAATCATCTTTGTTTGTAAGCTTCATTTTATTAAACCACTTCTTCATGATGCGCGCTATCTGACAGCCTTGCTTATTCTCCACACATGGCAAGTGCGAGAGAATTTTCTTAAGAGTAATATTCAGTTCACGCATGCGTCGTTTTTGCTTACTAAAAATCTTTGCAACTTTCTAATTGCAGGAATTCTAAATGTTTAAAGATAAACTTAAATATATATATTATATATATATAATATATATATATATATATATATATGTATTATATATAATATATATATATATATAAATTATATATAATGATATATAGTATATATACTATATAGTTATATAATTTATATACCTATTATATTATACTAAATATATATTATAGATTATATATATATATACTATAGTAATATATATATACGCATATATATATATATAGTATACTATATATATATATTATTATAATATTAATATATAATCCTATTATATAAGATATGACGATATATATCCGGGAATGGATTTGTTTTGTTAGTATAAATATTTTTAGGGATGAAACTTTTTGGAATTATACAGTCTTGTAGGCAATTTTTTAGAAAGGTTAAATTACATTTTGCGAGATTGGCTTTTGTAAGAGAATCCAGATATCTATAGAAAAACTTCTTCAGACTATAGTGTGTGTTCAAAATAGTAATAACCTCTTGTTGGTAGACGGGGTCCATGATGTATAGAGTATATGACTACAATCTACGCGTAGCTTTAATATTTACAGAATAATTTGCTTCCCCCTTGAGGTTTTAACAGAGATGATAAATTTTTATAACATTTAATGAATATTGAACACACTTAAAATTACCAATAAAATTCACAATTTAGTAAATAATATAGATGATTGATTATATAAATAATGACACAGCCGAGCTTTCGTGGACGTTCGCGACTCACTTCGTCAGGACTGAGGTTGAAAAATAATGCTTATTCTGATTATGACTACTTTTCTTGAATGAGTTGGCAACTTGGTCGTCTTGTAGAAGTTTCATAGTGATGAGAGATTTTTCGGTAGTATTTTTAGAGGGATTAACATTTTTGTAATTAAGTGTTTAAATGGAGGGAGATTCTTTAAGATATTTATTGGTTTTGTTCGTCTATATTTATATTCACCGTCTTGTAAGTGAAAGTGTGGAGTTTTTAAGAAGGATTCCGTTGATTTATTCTGTTAACTGGGTATTTTGTATAAGGTTTTGATAGTGTATGTGTTAGTATTAATTGAAGTGATTTAGGTTTATGGCGAGAGGTACGAGTGCGGATGCCTTGTTATCAGATTTAAATTCGTCCTATTGTTTGCGCTCCGATGACGGATATTAAGTTGTTAGTTTCTCCTATCTTATTCTGCAGGCAGTTAATTACATGTTATTGAGTATTCCGGCTTCTTAATAGGGTATATTTTATAGGTTTCAAGCTGTTTAAGAGTTAACTAGTTTGATTGTACGGTTGTATACATATTTTAGGATAAGAAAGTTACGTGAATAATATTTTTGTGAAATTGGGGATTGTAGAAATGTTGGCGCAAGTGTTAACCATTGTGGGTGGACTTTTATAGATACTTTTTGTTTGGGCTTTTCGTAATAGCGTTAACTCGAGATGTTGTAAAGGATATTTTATTCTTTTTAATTCTTATTTTTTAATGATTTGTTTCAGAATCCATGTGTTGTGGACTAACGAGTCTATAAGCTCGGAGAAGAGGTTTGCCTTAAAGACTGGCAGATTTGGTGGAAGACATATGATCGAATACTAGTGGAAAATGTAGAGGGATTGGGAGTGGGTATTATCGGATAGATACTGTAAAGAGGGAAATTGGAGTTAGACCAGAAATGAGTAATCTAAAAATAATTGTGTATTATTTCAGACGATGTTTCTAATGTAAATTTTATTTCAGGGTGTAAATTGATTAAATAAAGAATCTAACACTGTTTTGTATTAATATCCTTTGGAACTAAGGCAAAAACATCATCAACATACCTATACCAGATGATGTGTGGGAAATCTCGGAAAAATGTGATAAGTTTCTAGCAGTTCCATAAAAAAATATTGCTAAATACAGGGAAAAGTGATGAGCCCAATACACAAACCAAGAAATTTTGTTATTATAATAATTACTGAATTAAAGTAGGATGGTCTATACAGGAGATATAATGATGTGTTTTTAAGGATAGGAATGGAATCTGTAAAATTAAGATGGTTCTCGTAATATGAATTCTAGTAAGTTGAATGGTAAATATTAACGAGGTATTTTGTTGAAATGGAAAACTACATCAAAAGCTCACCACATATATTCGAGAAGTCTTGTTATATATTAGCGTGTATGAAATGTTCAAAATTTTTAATAGAGAAGCATGAGACATTTCTATGAGAGGTTTAAGTTGAATGGAGAGCCATTTTGATAGTTTTTCTGTGTAATACCATTATTTGAAGAATGGATGAAGGTCTTAAAGGTAATATTATCTTTTGTGAATCTTTTGGTGTGGCTATAGAATTTGACAGGGGGGAAGGAACTTTGAAATTATCGTAAATCTTTAATGGTCAACAAGGAGGTTTAAGAGATATAAAGCGGGTATTGAGAAATTTAAGAGAGGATTATTGTTTATGTGAGTATATGTATCTGTGTCATTTAGAAGATTGTAAGATTTTGTGAGGTAGTCAGTGGTGTTCATGATAACTATGATATTACCTTTGTCTGATCTTGAGATGGTGATTTCTCGGTACTGTTGGAGATTATGTAGGGCTTTGAAGAATCTTGCAGGATATTGAATATTGTCAAGGTAGTCTTTTTCCAGTTTTAAGAGTATACCAAATAGGATGTCGCTGTTAATATCCAAATTTTTGTTTTTGTTTTTCCACCTGTTATGGTTTTTCAATAAATGGGTCCAAGGATCTATGTTGGGAAGAGCAAAACTGAGACCGAAACCCAGTAGAGATTTTTCGGTAGGAGTAAGATTGTAATTAGAAATATTTTTGATAACTTCCGGATTTGAGTGGGTGGTCCACGGACTAGTATTAAAAAGTTGATCAAGTTTGTTATTTAGATTGATTTTTCGTAATGCTATTTGTTGACCATTGTTTTGATAGCCAAAGTCGAGAAGTTTAGAAAATAAATTTAAATCATCAAAGTGGAGGTAAAAATATATACTCACATAAACAATAATCCCTTAAAAAATTCTCAATACCGCTTTAATAAATCTCTTACAACCATCCTTGTTGACCATAAAGATTTAGAAAATAATTTCAAAGCTTACCTTCCCACCCTGTCAAAATTCTATGCCACACCAAAGATTCACAAAGATAATATACCTTTAAGACCTATCATTTCCAACATAAATTGTATTACAGAAAAACTATCAAAATGGCTCTCCATTCAACTTAAACCTCTCATAGGAAATGTCTCATCTTCTCATATTAAAAATTCTGAACATTTCATACAGCTAATATATAACAAGAACTTCTCGGAATATAATGTGGTGAGCTTTGATGTAGTTTCCCTATTCACAAAAGTACCTGTTAATTTTACCATCAACTTACTAGAATATCATATTACGAGAACCAACTTTAATTTTCAGATTCCATTCCATATCCTAAAACAACTCATTTATCTCACCTTAGACCATTCCTACTTTAATTTTCAGGATAAATATTATAAACAAATTTCTGGTTTGTGTATGGGCTCATCACTTTCCCCTGTATTCAGCAATATTTTTATGGAACTGCTAGAAACTTATCACATTTTTCCGAGATTTCCCACCATAATCTGGCATCGCTATGTTGATGATGTTTTTGCCTTAGTTCCAAGGGATATTAATACAAACACAGTGTTAGATTTTATTAATAATTTACACCCTGAAATAAAATTTACATTAGAAACATCGTCTGAAAATATATACATTTTTTAGATTTACTCATTTCTTGGTCTAACTCCCAATTTCCCTCTTTCAGTATCTATCGTAAACCCACCTCCAATCCCTCATACATTCACTGGTATTCCGATCATGATGTCTCCACCAAATCTGCAGTTTTAAGCAACCTCTTTCTCCGAGCCTATAGACTCGTTAGTCCACAACACATGGATTCTGAAATCAAAATCATTAAAAATATTTTCAAAAGAATAAAATATCCTTTCAACATCGTCAGTAACGCATTACGAAAAGCCAAACAAAAATATCTTAAAAGTTCCACCAATAGTAACACTTTCTCCAACATTTTACCAATCCCCAACCTTCACAAAAATATTATACGTAACTTCTTACCTAATATTATACAAACCGTAAAATCTAACAGTTTAACCTTAAAACAAGCCTTGAAACCTAAAAATAATAACCCTATTAAAGAATCCGGTATATACTCAATACATTGTAATAACTGCCTGCAAAAATACATAGGAGAAACTAACAACTTTAATATCCGTATCGAGCAACATAAGGACGATTTAAAATCTGATACACAAGCATCCGCACTCGTAAAACATCGCCATAACCTAAATCACTTCATTAATACTAACACATACACTATCATAAAACCTATAATAACAGAAAAATCACGGAATCCTTCATCATAAAAAAACACCAACAATTTCAACTTACAAAGAGGTGAATATAAAATAGACGAAATAACCAATAAATATCTTAAAGAATCTCCCTCAATTAAAACAATTAATAAAAAAATTGTTTTAATCCCTTCTAAAAATAACTA
>JABUQX010098110.1:22500-31381 GCA_015478945.1 Trachelipus rathkii
GGCGGCGTAAGGGCTAGGAGGGGACCTGTGAGGTCCCCAGGAAGACCTAAAACTCAACAAGTATTTAGGCGGTGTGTACTGCATTTACGTAAATCTCTTCTCTTACCATCAGATTTTTTGTAATATTTATTTACAGTTTACGGCATAGTGAATTACATGAATCTCAATACACACATATCACTGAAAACATTGTCAATACTTACAACAGAACTACCTATTATAACATACAAAATCGCTCACTATCTCATGCTTCTAGTAAGAAAGGTTGTCAATTTAGATTCAAAGCTACATACACGGGGAATAGAATTTACAATTGTGTTTAGCTGAAGCAAAGTTTACTATCAAGTCTAGATAATCTGCACACTCTAATCCACTTGGTTAGCAAATACATGTAACTCATTTTCCCCTGACCATGAACCTACTGTGGTAGGTAATGAACCCCCCAGTTCATGGGCTGAAAATTATATATATATATATATATTATAATATATATATATATATATATATATATATATTATATATATATATATATATATATATATCTATATTATATTATAATTATATATATATATTTTACTTTTCGGCAGCACTAATTTTTTTTAGAGTTCTTTTTCGATATTTGTTGGGTTCGATTAAATCGAAAATCGATACTTTGTTATATCGATACATAAAATCGATATTTGGTAATATCGATACATAGTATATATATATATAGTATATATATAATATATATGTAGTATATATACAATTATATATATATATATATATATATATATATATCTACTATATTATATATATAATATATAATATTTTCAATGGTCCAAATGGTTCTTGAGATTTATAGAGTGCGAATAGATTGTTGCGAATAAATGTCCCAAAGTACCCTTTTTGGATTTATTGTTTTTTGGGGTATATCACTAACGAATACCCACGGGTAGTCGCACCCAGATGTCAGGAGTCGGGTCTCTCGCCTCTAGGTGGACTACGGGGGGGACTAATCCCCCCTCCGGGGATGGTCTCCGGAACCCCCGCTCTTTGGTCTTTGGGTGTCGCGGGGGTTCCTCGACCATCCCCTCCGGGTATGAAACGTCCCCTTCGTCCCCATCGGCTCGAGCCCTAAAAGGGTAAATACTCCATTTAGGGGGCTTGTTGCATGACTCCCTGGTCCGTAAAGTAGCCTTAAACTTTAAACTGATCACTATGGCCGTAAAACTAGCTCTAATTTTACTTGGAATGACTGTTTAGTAAGCTGCCCGAATACATTATATATATATATATAAATATATAATATAGTATATATATATATATATATATATGCTGAAAAATAATATATATATATATATATATATATATATATCACAGAAAAAGTTAAACCAGTCTACAACTGTTTTTGGACTAAAATCAACGTACATTGATACCTTTGCTACTGTTACATGTTGTACAAAATAAAACAATGCTAAAAAAAACCTAGCAAACTCCAATCGTTTTGGCATATATGAAACAAATCACTAAAATTCATTTCTAAACTTACTCTGACAACTCCACTTAACATAACCGACGAATACAAAGTTTGAGCCAATACTGATAAAATGTTTTGTACAGTGTTGCCAACTTTATATTTGGATGAAGGCTAGATTTTATTAAAAAATGATAAAAAATACAATTATTTGATAAAAAGCTTAAATAATAAATAAGCAATAAAAGCAGTAAAATTTTGCACTAAATTAGCAATAAAATAATAAATAAGGAATAAAAGCAGTAAAATTTTTGCACTAAAGTTAGCAATAAAATGCACTAGTCTATTGCAAAATGACCAAATTGGCATCCTGGTTTTTGTATTTTTATAAGAATCTAAAATACAAAATATCGATTTACAACTATCGATTTTAATATTAACAATATCAAATGTATTGTTAACCGCTATAAAATATCGACTGGACTTAGTTTTTATTTTTGTGCTGTGAAATGTAAATTCAGCATATATATATATATATATATATATTATATATATTATATATATATATTATATATATATATATATATATTATAATATATATATATATTACAGTTAAAGATTACTTTTCTTACCTATCGTATGATTGTTGATTTTACTGTATATCGATTATATATCGATAAAGATTATAAAAATTTTTATTTTAATGTGAATAGAAGTTAAATTTAAAAGAAAATAAAAAACACCAAAAAATGAGCGAAAAGTAGCTTCACTTGTTTTACAAAAAAAAAAACTATAAATTTATATTTTTACTCGTAAATTATTAGTATTTAGCAGAAATGAATGTAAGTGACATATACGAAATTTGTTCAAGTGACTGGTCACTTTTAAGTTTTTTTGCAATATTTCCAATTAATTGTGACGAATAAGAAATGTAACGCATGCAATATTGAATGTGACATTAAGGAAAAAAGGCGAAAAGTTTTTTTATAAAAATTTTCGGGTGTCAACTTAAAACGATACCCACGGTAGAGACCCGCCGCGATGTCGGAATCGGGGGTCTGCCCGGCCTCTAGGGGGGCTACGGGGGGGGGGACTAATCCCCCTCCGGGGATGGTCTCCGGAACCCCCGCTCTTTGGTCTTTGGGTGTCGCGGGGGTTCCTCCGACCATCCCCTCCGGGGTATGAAACGTCCCCCCCTCCGTCCCCCATCGGCTCGAGCCCCCTAAAAAGGGTAAATACCCCTTTTGCCATTGCTGCATATACAAAATTTGGCACAAATCTGTGCCAAATCGATGCTGCGTAAACTCTTAGCGCCTATATTATATATATATATAATCATTAATAATATATATATATATATATATAATATATATAATTATTTATATATATATAAATATCTTAGCGCCCATTATATATATATATATATATATATATATATATATATATATATAAGTTGCTTCACTAAATTTAAAATTAAACTCGTATTTTATCATCTTCCTAGCTTCTTTTCAAAATTTCAAATGTATCGATATTTCAAATATTTCGATATTTCAAATGTACTCGATTCGATAGGTAAGAAAGTAAACTTTGTCCATATATATATATATATATATATTATATATAATTATATATATATATATATATATAATAATATATATATATATATTATATAATATATATATATATATATATTACTTGATAGACTATTTTACATAAGACATAAAATAAAGACATAAAAGATATGAGACAGTAAGAAGCCAGCATGGGCCTATCGAGACTGTTCCCAAGTCAACGCCACTAACTAACCAAACATGTCATAGCAAATCCAACAAAGCACCCTAGGCGCTTGTCAATTGTTGAACTACAAATCCACAATTGGACTTAGTCAAACTAATGATATATATATATATAATTATATATATATATATATATATATTATATATATTATATATATATATACTATAATATATATTATTATATATATATATAGTATATATATATATATATATAATTATATTATATACCCAAACCATCCACATGCATTAATAACTAAGTTATGGTCGCACATGCCATCTAACATTAATAACTTACTGTAACTAAAAACCGCCAATTTGGCTTCGTCAATATATCTATATGATACCACCCATCATAAAGGAATCTAACCTTTCTTATGTTGCAAATGCGAGTCACACTCACACGCTCTCTTGGCAGACTATTCAAAATTCTAACAACGCTATTAACTGAATGCATGTTTTCTTATATCAAGATGGCATGCTTATTCATAATTTTCTTACTGTTTACCCTGGTCCCCCTCAGTGTGCAACTAAGAGAATTTATTGGTCTCTGTATTATCACATAGATGTAATATTTTTGTAAGAACCATTGTATCACTGTCCCCTTCTGAGATAATCGCTTTCTACAGAAAACTAATTCGTAACTCTTCAGCCTCTCCTCATAGCTCTTACCTCAAACCCAGAAATTCATCCTTGTTGCTCTACGTGGCACTCTCTCTAGCATATCTAGGTCTTTTCTTAAATAAGGGGCAAAAACCTGTGCGCAATACTCTAATACTGGCCTAACATAGTTTACAGTTTACTTATACTTTCTTGCTCTTGTACAATTGCGATTTATTATGCCAGCATCTTATTAGCTTATTTCAAGCTTCCAAACACTGATTAGCTACTTTCAAATTACTGCTTAAAATCACACCTAAATCTTTTTTTCTTGGTCCACAGACTCAAGTAAAACCCATTCGCATCGTAGTTAAAGTTTTTATTTGAGTAACCTAATTGAAGAACCTTACACTTTTTACTATTAAAATTCATTTTGCCACTTATCTGCCACCCAGAAGTTTATCAAGATCATTTTGATCTTTAGCAACCTTACTATTCCTTACTGAGGTGGCCACTTTAGTATCATCCTGCAAACTTAGAACTTGCTTTAAGTCGCCTGGTCTAAATCATTTTATATATATGAGGACAATAGTGGCCCAGCATGAACTGTGGGACACGCAACGTCTTTTCCTATTTCCCATGATGATTTATTCCCATTTTAGTTGTACACACCTGTTTTGCTATTTTCGCACCCACTCTTTAATCAACCATGTACCACTCCCTATAACACATTGCAATAACTTTTTCATCAGCCTAATGTGGGGACCTTATCAAAAGTTTTACTAAAGTCTAAATATACAATATCAACTGAATTTTCCTCGGTCAATGCAGTCAGTATTGTATTCCATAAATTCTAAAGGTTTTGTCGACTGACTACCTTCTGAAACGTGCTGGAGTCATACAATACCTTTGTTATCTTCTAAATATTTCTCTATATGACATTTTAGTAACCTTCCAGAAACTTTACAACCAGAGATGTTAAGCTAACTGCCCTATAATTTCCCAATTCTTCCTTACTACCTTTCTTATAAATAAGGCACAACATATGCTGTTTCCGCAGTCATCTGGTACTCACCAATGTTAATAGATCGCTTAAAAATCAAATACAGTGCCTTTGCAATGCTGGTACTACACTCTTTCAGAATTCTACCATATATACCATCAGGGCCTGCAGCTTTACTTGGGTCAATATGATCTAATAAACGTTTAATATCCTTTACTACCTAAATTTCAAATTCTGTAAGTCGCTATTGTTTACATGCATACAAAACTAATCTCCAAACTATTATCTAATCTTTCCTCCGTAAACACTGAAGCAAAATAAGCATTGAAAATGTTGACCAACTTCCTTATCTTGAACTCACTAATTTTCATCAATTTTAATTGGACAATTGTCCTATTCTTACTTTTAAATTTTATAAAAACTAAAAAACTTCTTCAGGTTCTTATTACTATTCCCTTGTAAAATTAATTTCTGCTCTCTCTCTTGCCTTTCTTAATTGACTGTTAGTTCGTTTGTGAGTATTTTCCCATAATGAAGTAAGAATTTTCTAAATCATCTTCCCTATTAATACCCTTGAATATTTTAAAACATCCTACGCTTTTCCATTAATTTTATTCTTATCTCTTTATTCCACCAAACAGGTTTTTCTCTCGGCCACCGCCTCATGGGTTTATCTTTAAAACATAATGACTGAATATTCATTAAAATTTTCTTAAAATGTTCCCACAATGGATAAACAGTTTATTGGTCTTTAAACTCTTTATCCCAGTCGGTTATACTAAGCATGTCTCGTATTTGGTAAAATCGACATTTCGGAAATCTAAGATCCTTTAGCTTATTAACTTGAAATTTGGGCCCAGATATCACATTTATATTCAATCTAATTATATCTATGGTCAGTGAGTCTAATTCTCCTCAACTTAACCTTCGCACACCATTACTTTATCGTTAGTTTATATTAAGTCTAATAGTGGCAATCGTGTCTTTAGGTTCATGGACCATCTGGCTCAAAAAGTTATCTAGGATACAATTTTATAAATAACTGAACTACTATGGTCCGTTTAGACAAGAATCCCAATGAAATGCAGGACATTAAAATCACGCCAATTATGACTTATACCCTTTTTTCCTTTACTGTGGATGCTGTCCTCATTTCTTTTACTAATTCTGAGTCTAATTCTTGACTCTGGCCAGGAGGTCTATAAAATGCCCCTATTCTACATGATTTATTGAACATAAGGGTATACCCAAACAGATTCAATATCATGATTCGTTTTAAAGTCAGTCATTAATACGATTGAATATTGCTTTTAATATAAAGCGCCAAACACCCCCACCCTTCTTTTCTCTACGCTGTATAATAAAGTGAATAACGTCTATTTCATATTCTGAACGGAGTCTCCTATAATTCTTTCATTAACGCCTGCTCAGTTATGCAAAATAATGTCAAGATTCTCATTTATGGTATACTAATCGCTTACATCTTTTTTTATTCTAAGGCTATGAGCATTTGTGTAAAAGCATTTTTGATATTCGAAATGCTGCTATTTTTATTGCTATCGCTTCCTTATTTGAGCTGTACAACAACTAGTTTTATTTATATGCAAATCTATAACCGTTTTGTTTGCAAAAATTGTACTGGGTCCTCCAATCAATCCCAACTTCTTTTAGTTTTTTTGCTAAAACAAGTATTTCAAACTGGTGCTGAAAGCCAACACCTTTACGGACTCAAGTGAACTCCCATCCGCTGCAAAAAGATCCCTATCCAGAAACTCTCTCCGCAAATCCAAAAACCTAATATTTTTTGAAAAACATAAATTCCTAATCCTTTCATTTACACCTAAAGCCCTACTCCCCCATTCCTGACCTGCACCTAACCTAGGTAAAATCCCAGAAATCGTGCACCTTCTTCCACTAGCTTTCATCTTCTGAATCAATCTCCTATATCTGCTATTCATTCTTGTGAGCCTCTATGTCCTATATCATTTGTAGCCACATGCATTATCGCATTTTAATCGTCATTTGTAGAATCAATCTCTCTTTCTATCCTATCCACGATATCACTCACTCTGGCACCTGGATAACATACTCTCATTCGTTTCTTATTATTCTTATTTTGAAAGTCCTATCTAGGTATCGTGTCATAGAGTCTCCAATTAGCCAATGTATCAGTCTTCCCTTTAGAAAACTCAACATTACCATTGGCACTCACTGATCCCTCCCCATCTGGAAGACAGTCAAACCTGTTACTGCAGGTCACAGGCTGATTGACTTTCGAGATCCTCATCTTTAACATTACGGGTTATTTCTATTCCTGTAACTCTAATATTTATCTGCAGACTATTTTTACTACTTTTTATCCCTTTTCTTTTCCTTTTCCCTCATCTCCTGCCTAGCTGAATTTGCATATTCCTAATCCTACCCATATCCGCTCCCATCCTCGCCTCGGCAATCCCTACTACTTCTTTCCTAACACTTCGCCTCCTTTTCTACAACTCAATACTTCTTCTTTCAATCATTCATATTTTCACTCAGTTTTGCAATCTCCTTCCTTAACCACACATTCTCTGCATTCAAAACACAAGTAGGGCAGCTATTCACATATTCACCTCTTACAGTCCCACAGATATCACACAGAGCATACATACTTTATTTATTATTAGCTTACTAACCTGTACCTATTATTTTACCAACTACAGTTTAATCACCAAAGCCTAAAAAGAAATAAACTAATATCTTTAGAACAAGTTAAAAATTTTAACAAGCTTATATCTAGCTTAGCCTAGGCCAGGGATATATAAAAATTATAAGGTAGGCCTAACTTAGGCTATGGCTCTGGTAAACTTAATTTAATTTAAATTATCAAAAAAAAAATTAATATAACAATTGTTAAAGACTGTAGTTAAATACAGAAAAACTATTTAATAAATAATTCAAATATACCTGCAAACACACAGTATACAGGAAATCTCTTAACTACTCTAGCTTAGGGTTAACCTATCAAACACTGAGTCCAATACTATCAAATTAACTTAGACTATGGCTCTGGTAAACTTAATTTAGTTTAAATTACCACAAAATTAATATAACAATTGTTAAAGACTATAGTTAAATGCAGAAAAACTATTTAATAATTCTAATAAACCTGCAAACACACAGTATACAGGAAATCTCTTACTACTCTAGCCTATTGTTAAGCTATGAAACACTGACTGAGTCCAATACTCAACTAAATTAAATTAATAACAGAAATAATCACAATAATAAGTACACAAATTTCTAAAATACACAGTTAGATCCACAACACTAATTTGTTAACTAAATTCACTTGCAAATACACAGATTATAGTAGTAAAATGGGAGCAAAAAATAAACACACCCTCACTTGCTGAAGTTACCAGTTATACTGACCGGCTTTCCCCCTGATTTTTATAAAAATCATAGGATATAGTGTTGGGCCGGGTGACCAGGGCTGCCTTTTTTGTGAGGTGAATTGGACACTAAAAATAAAAAAAATAAAATTTTTTTTTGCTCATTCAATAGCCACATGGTAGTGCTACAAGTTTTATTTATATTATCTTTAATTCTAGAGAGTTTATATATTTTTAAAAAATATAATATATTAGGGTATAAAATGTCCTTAAATAGAATGATATGTAGTAATGTGATTAAAACTATAACTTTTCATTACAATACGAAGTCATATTTTTTTGAAGTTTTTTTTAGCAATTGACATACATTTTAAATGTATATCTTCAATAAAAATATAAAAAATAACGCTATTAAAAACATTATTTTTAGGCTTTATTTCGTTCGTGTGGGGATGAAGAATAACTGTTGAAATGTGTTTCAACTTATCGATACATCGATATTTATTATTTATTGATAACTATTAAAAAATTTTTTTTAATGATTTTTAATGATTTTATCACAGTATAAATATATAAATATATATGAGTGTACGTATTTTTACTACTGATTAAAAATTTTACATAATTTAAAGAAAAAAAAAAATTGGCTAAGGCGGCG
>JABUQX010098111.1:0-2500 GCA_015478945.1 Trachelipus rathkii
AGAGAGATGTACTTTATTGTCTTCACGCGCACTGCCAATTTAGGTTGCCAATGTTGTTTATTAACGTTTTGGGCTTTCCCGTTTTTTTTTTGGAAAATAAGTTTCCAAAATTTTAACTTAGCTGCTGCTCTCTCTCTCCTCTCTCTCTCTTCTCCTCCTCTCTCTCTTCTCTCTCTCTCTCTATATTATATATAATATATATAATATATAATATATATAATATATATTATATATATATATATATATTATATATTATATTATAATATATATATATATATATATATATATATATATATATAATATTGGCCAGCATCCGCGAAGAGTTCAAGGCATGTAAGCCTAGAAAACTATAACATTACAGGAAAAATAAATACATTTTTGATTTCAGCAAGTAATTTCATCCGAAGAAACTTTAAAAAAATTAATTTTTTATTCTAATATTTATTAATAACTCCCTAAATATTAGTAAAAATCTTAGACTTGAAATAGTGCACGCTCTGATTGACCTTGAAACCAGCATTAGTCTCGAGAGCAAAAGTTGTCAAATACCATTTTTTTTACGCTTTGGAGAGAAAATATTATTTTTCTTTTTATATCCTTTTCAGGGTTTTCGAGCCGCGGAAGGGACAGAGGGGGGACTTTCGTCCGCCCTGCGTTCGTCCGCCCGGTAGGCCTAGAAACCCCAGACTCTATCCATCGTTCTTGTTTACCCGTGGTATTCTCTAGTTTTAAAAAAAAAAAATTTAACATTTGGCACCTTTGAAGCTCATTCGGAGTAAGGGAACATCTTCGAATTCTGAAAAGCTATAATTTTTTCAACATTTTTTAACAATTTTTAATTTTTTAAAAAGTGTTTATTTTTTTTTAATTTTTTTTAATTTCCGCGGTAAAAATGTTCCTCCTGATTAATAAAATGATAATTTATTTTCGTGATGTTAATAGTTTTCTAAGTTACAATGGCCTAAACTTTTCGGATGCGACATATATATATAATATATATATATATATATATATATATATATATATATATATATATATATATTAATTAATTAATATATATATAATATATATATATATATATGATATATTATATATATATATTATATAATATATATATATATATATATATTTTATATATATATATATATATATATATATATATATAATAATATATATATATATATAATATATATATATAATAATATATATATAATATATATATATATATATATATATATATATATATATATATATATATATATATATATATATATATATACGAGGTGGCACGAATCCTTTACTCCGTTACTAACGGAATTAGTTTTTTTTGAGTAACGGAGTAGCGGCCTCGTTTACATTTTGCTTTCAATGTAACGCACGCGAAATTAACTTTTCCGTTATTTTTTTCGTCGTTACTTTTCCAGTCCGGTTATCATTTTGTTCGACTTTCTTTGAAATGTTGATAGCCAGTTGACGCACCCCTGTCAAAGAATAAAAAATCCTTTTAAGAATATATATATATATATATATATATATATATATATATAATAAATATATATATATATAATATACTTTATGTAATATATATATATATATATATATATATATATATATATAATATATATATATAATATATATATATATATATATATATATATATATATATATATATATAAAAGGAATCTGCAGGAATGGTGTTTTCGTAACTGATGAAATGGATGTGAGGAGAGTGTGGGAACACTTCGAAAATCTGCATAACATTGGCAGTAATGAGAGGTGATAGTGAATGTGTGTTTGTTTGATAGTGTAAGAAGGAATAGGTTATTTTGGGGTGAGGTATCATTTATGCCACAAGATTCATAAACTGCTATTGATAAAGATGAAACCAATTTAAGATCTTCGA
Source organism: Trachelipus rathkii (assembly GCA_015478945.1). Taxonomy (NCBI): domain Eukaryota; kingdom Metazoa; phylum Arthropoda; class Malacostraca; order Isopoda; family Trachelipodidae; genus Trachelipus; species Trachelipus rathkii. The sequence goes on from JABUQX010098111.1 coordinate 1,904, forward strand.
CTTGCTGATTGGTTATATTCGAAGATATTTTGAATATTTTTTTAAAATATCTGCTTTGATCTTAAAATCCCGAAATAGCTCTTCGGATGCATTTATAAAACAACTTTTTATGTATTCGCCGTCTGTATATGGTTTTCCTCTCTTAGCAATCTCTTGACTAACCACAAAACTTGCAATATTAATAACATTGTTGGAAGATTGCATTCAGTAATTAAATTCAGAACTTGCCTTTTCTTGACTCTTCTGAAGTTCCTCTACTGCTTTCTTCCTTGCATCAGCCGAAACAGAATATTAGTTACTAATGACAATGTCTTAGTTTGAAAAGTTTCCTGACCGGCAAATTTGATTTCTTGTTATGCGCCAATTTTTCCTTACAAATAAGACAGGTCGGAAGGCCATTTAAGTTTTGAATAAACGCGAAAGTCTCGGTCCATTCAACTTTAAATTCACGGTTTTCGTCTTCCGTTTTTCTTTGCTTCTTCTTTGTAGCCATGTCAAACAGGGCACCTAGAAAAATGTTTCATTTTATAATTGTCGTAGATAGAATAGCATTACTTATTCTATTTACAAATTTATATTACCTTATATATATTTTTA
>JABUQX010098111.1:7500-27584 GCA_015478945.1 Trachelipus rathkii
ATGACTTGGAATTTCCTGTCGTTTAGAAACTCCAGAGCCTCTGAAAATGATCTCGCCGACCTTAGAAGCACGTCGTTGCCCTTGGAGAAGCGCCATCATCATTGAGTCAAAAGAGCCAAACTATCAATTGCTGACAATGTCTTAGTCGATCGGACCTCGAAGCGCGCTACCAACCATGAAACGGCTTCCCCGTCCTTGGAAACTCCTAATTTGACGCCTTAAACGCAAAAAAACAAATGTTTCTTTGCAATATCCGCTTGCAACTTTGGGCTTTCAGTTTGGCTGTCATTTCAACACCCTATATATATATATATATATATATATATATATATATATAATATATATATATATATATTAATATATATATATATATATATATATATATATATATATATATATATATATATAGTATATATATATATATATATATATATATATAATATTATATATATATATATATTTATATATATAATCTTCCTCCTATTCCGAGGTTGGGGGTAAGGTGCGTTGCATACACCGGGACAGAAAAGTAGTAGAAGAATATACCCTTTATACCCTACTGAGAAATCGTCTAAATCTGAAAAATCTACCCTAAGGCTTCACGAGACCGCGATGAACCCTCACTGTGGTATCTCGTCAATGTGAAGTTAATCCCTGGGCGAAGCCCACAACTATACACCCTCACAAAACTTCGCCATTTACTCCAGTTACACACCTTTCTTCTCGCCTCTGCCAAACTCACATTCCTCTCCTTCAATCATTCCTTTACTAACTCAATCCACTTTTTCTTCGGTCTCCCAGCCGGTCGATTCCCAGCATACTCACCGCTATGCATCCGCTCAACCAACCTACTATCATCCATCCTTTCCCGATGACAAACCATCTCAATGCACTCTAGTTTATTCTCTCATTTACGCTCTTCTCTACACCACACAACCCACTAATGCGTTCGATCCTCATTTTCCCATTTGTTCTCACACCTATATATATATGCTATGTCCCAAAAGTAGGTGTACTGATGTAGTATTTAATTATGTATCGGACTTACCTGAAATTACAAGTTAACTCCTTCGAAGTATGACCATTGAGAGGTTACACAGCGGTTCCAATGTTTCTTCCACTGTTCATAGCAGTACCGGAAGTCATTTTCCTGAAGTGTGTCTAGTTCACGTGTTACAGTATTTTTTATGTTTTCCTTCATCCCAAAATGATGACCCTTCAACTTCATTTTCAACTTAGGGAAGAGATAGAAATCGCATGGAGCTAGATCTGGGCTGTATGGAGGATGTGGAAGTACTTGAACGTTTTTCTTCGATAGAAATTCTATAATTGAGAGCGTAGTGTGAGATGGCGCGTTATCGTGGTGCAGCACCCAATCGTCTGCAATGTCTGTTCTGATTCGCTGAACTCGCTTTCGAAGTCGTTCCAAGACATCTTTGTAAAAGACGTGATTAACTGTCTATCCTGAAGGTACAAATTCCTTGTGCACAATATCACGGCTGTCGAAAAAAACAATAATCAGTGTTTCACCTTGGACTTGCTCATACGTGCTTTCTTCGGATGATAGGGAGAATTTTTTGCGGCCCCTTCGCACTTTGCTGTTTTGGTTTCAGGGATCGGTGCGCAAAAACCAAATGCTTCCTACCATGGAAATAACATTCTCCCACAATTGTAAACCTTATCCATACAGGCAAGTAAAACTTTGACAAAATTTTTACCCTAATCGCTAACAAATTCACAGACAAGACTTTCGGCAACTAGTTTTGCACAAATTTTTCTGCATGTGCAAATGGTTTCGTTAAAAATTCTACTATGAACTGCCATTTTTTTTCCCAAAACCAATTTTATTTCTCCATCACTTTGACACTGAAATGACGGTCTGCTTCCCATCCACAACTCCTAACAACTTCCACATTTTCCTCGTTGTGACGAGATAGGTCTTCCACAACGAGGGTCGTCTTCAACATTTTCTCGCCCCTCTTTGAAAGCTTTCTGCCACTTTAAAAAACCATAGTTCTCGATAGAGTGGATGCCCAATAAGCTTCATTTAAAGAAAGGCAAATGTCTGCAGTGGCAGACTTGTTTATGTTTCAACACAGAATTTGACAGAGTACCCCTGTTCAATATTTACCCTGCATCGCAAAAACGTAACGAGGATAGAAAATACGCCCAACACAAAAGATGTAGTGGAAAAAACCGAAACGAGGTTAAAGCCACACTCCATACATTAAATAGGTGTAGTGAAAGACCGACTTTAAAAATCTGGTTAAAACTGGTTGGATATGTAGCCTAGGTAACTAGCTAACCACTCGTATACGTCACGGAGGAGATACATTACTCAGTCGTTCTTGTTATATTCAGTAAACTTACTTTTGGGACAGAGAGTATATTATATATATAATATATAATATATATATATATTATATATAATATATATATATATATATATATATATATATATATATATATATATATATATATAATATATATATATATTATATATATATAATATATATATATATATATATATATAGTTATATAGTTATTTAGTTATATAGTTATATATAGTTATATATAGTTGTATATATAACTATTTCAACTTTGCAATAACCGCAATTAATAATTTAGCAAAGAAAGAACAGAACGGGAAGATAAAGAAAACTTGCCTCCTCTGCGGTCAAACCACCGCATGTTTCTACTGAGAGCAACGCACTCGACGATTTACCGTTGCCCCATCCTCAAAACCCAGAAAAGTTTGGTTCATAAGAAGACTTTCTTTGTACAGTTCTAGGGCGACAGGGCTAGCAACCTGGCCCTGTTCTTTTTTTTTTTTTTTTTTTTTTTTTTTTGCTTCAACAACTCCTGAACCAGCATTGGAAGCTTATGAACCTGTAAACACGCTCTTCTGGAGAGCTATATGAGAGCGAATTTCGAGCCCCAATGGAAGATGCTAGTTACACTGAAAGAGTGAAACCCTACCTGAAAGTATATAACTCAAGGACTAGCATTGGAAACCATTGCGCAGCGAAAGATTTCCAGAGTGTTCTAGGATCAAGAGTTTCGAGACCAGAAGGAAAAAGATGCTGGTCTAACAGATAGAGCGAAAGCCCTACCTGGGAGATATATATATATAATATAATATAATATATATAATAGTTTCGTTCACCTTTACATGAAGTATTATCGATCCCATCAAAGATGGTTCTACCCACACACCTCTTTTTGAAAAAGTAGAGTCTAGAACTTTCTTTTATATTGACACTCCAACTTTCCCTGCTTCTTTTCGATCTCACTTACTCACTCACCAAACCCCAGGTAAGATGATTTAACGCCATGTCAGGCGGACCCAACGACAAAGATCATTGGGTAGATTGGGTCTAGCGGCAAATCCGCTTGCTGGCCAGGCCCATCACAGAAGCTGGAGTTTTTCCCATAGCAGCAAGCATGCTGCCAATGTATTCATTAACGTCTGAGTGGGAAGAAGCTAAGGATAGTAGAGAATAACTCACATTCTCTCGCTCCAACCCAGTCTCAAACCTGGGTTCCCTAGCTTGCTAGGCGAGTGCTCTATCACTGAGCTAAGTAAGAGCGCTTTCCGATCTATTTCTGTAAATTGAACTGTTGCATTACTTTCACTATACAAAAGTTCTTACAACATGCATTTCTCTTCTGAACTCATTTGTACCATATCTCCTCCTTTGATGAGAACTAGTATGACTCATCTTTCGGCATTCTCACACTTTCTCTCCCCATCTTTTTGATCCCAAATGTAACCGTTTACATGGACTCTACTGGCAACTGAAACAAATTACCTTCATCTATTTTCCCTACTTTCCTTAACTTGCATACTTTCAAACGACGTGTATCGGTGAATGTCAGCCTTTGATGCGGATCAGAAAACTTTCCCCAACTTTGTTATATTTCATGTAGGGTTCTGGTCTTTTCCCAACCAGATGTATCGCTAAAAGTTCTTAAACGCTTCCGTGACTTTATAACGGAGGGTTTGTACACGATCCACAACGGACGAATGCATCAATGTCTTAAAATTATCCTCATACATAGAGGTCCAATTATTCTAAATAAATTCCCCCAAAAATAAAAGGGAAGGGGGTTTTCGTTTATGTCTTGCCCAAAATTATTCAGACATAGAGGTCCAATTGTTCTTAATCAAATTCGCGTAATGCTGTTCCGTCTCAGCTCTGAGCACCATCCATCTCTTCAAGAATACAAATTTAGAATCAATAAAGCACCCTCCCCGTCTGCCAAAGATGTTTCTTCCAGACTAACGACGAAACAAATAGCAATATCTACTAGACTACCTGTGCCCAGACCCCTAGAAAACCCCTTATAAACCGTGGGGGCCGGGGGGGGGCCCCCCAAACGGAAAAAAAAAACAAAAGAAAAAACATTAGACACAACTTCAACACGCTTTATTTAACGGATCTTTGGGCCCGCTGTGCAGTGGTGGCACAATATCTCGAAGTATGCTGCTTCTTATAGGACGGGAGCGGGGGTCGACAAAGTAAGTAAATATATATATATAATATATATATATATATATATATATATATAATATATATATTAATACTATATATATATATATATATATATATATAATATATATATATATATATATATATTATATATATATAAATATATTTATATATATTTATATAGTTATATATATATATATATTATATATATAATATATTTATATATAATACTATATATATATATATATATATACATATATATATATATATATATATATATATATATATATATATATATATATATATATATATATATATATATATATATATATAATAAATGGGTCGAAATTTGGAAGCCTAATTGCACATCTTGCAGGGAGTTCAATATAGATATCTATTTCACATACTGGAAATATTGGGGCTTTGCGACCCCCTGTCCCCTCGCATTCCATTACTCCTAATATTAATAGGAAAAATGGAAAAATTTCTCTTCATATAATTGAACAGACTTTAAAGCTAGAAATACTGTAATACTGATACTATAATACTAACACTATAATTAACAATATACCATAATACTTATATTAATAAAAATATATTTAATTTATTACTTAGAAAACGCTCCTTAAAATTATTTCCATTGGTTTTTGCATTGCAAAGTTGGCATATATTTTCTTGATTTTATGACATTCAAAATATATTTATATCTGTTTACATAGCCAATTCGATCTTTTCTGAGGCCCTAGTGACTAAGCTAATTGCACGTTCGACACCTTGGGTGTGACAAGGAATAGGAGGAAGTTCAAGGGGTTTTGTTATAGCTTTAAGTAGATCATCATTTGAAAAATCTTGTAAGAGTGGTGGGGAAGTTATGGTTTCCTTGTTCCAGTCGATCATGTCAGTATAGGCAGTAGCCTGGAAATTAATATTAATGGGCAAGACAAAACCTCTCATTGTTCCTTTTGTTCTTGCATTTATTATATGATGAAGTGCTGTCTTTCTAACCTCTACTCTAGGATCCGTGATCATTGAAAGCAAAATGTTCTCTGGGTGGGCAAAGTATGCATTGTTCCTGAGAACATTTTCCATGATTGTACGATGCTCCTCCCTCTGATTTCTGATGAGAGAAATTAAGTAGTAAAAATTCATAGCACCTTCTGTAGCTTTTGGATGTGATTTAATCCAAAACCAACCTGGGGCATATACTTCTAATATGATATGAACTAAATCCTGGAGATTTGTTCCTGGATTTGGTGTTGAGACATATAAGCGTAAGATTCTATTAGCTCTTGTGAGCCATCTTGCATGATGCAAAGCTCCTGGAGATTTTAAGGCCAACTGCTTTGAAATGTTGTCAGACTTTATTCCAATGCACATTTCGTAGATATATTTTTGGTCATTACTGAGGTCTCTAATTATTTCTTCAGGAACTTCAATTTCACATTGCAAAGACACAAATTCAACTATGTTTAATTGTGTTAAATCCTGTTTTATTTTCTTTCCAATCAAACTTTTGAAGCTCTTTGGGCCCGTTGTTTTACCATCAATCATTTCAAATACATGTTTAAAGGGCAGTTCATTAGCATGCAGAAGGCATATTAGCCACTGAAGAGGCCTCTCAATATGAATTTCAATTAATTTTATTACACCACCTATACGGCCAGTGTTTACAACTGTACAGTCCCAGAACATTGCTCTAAATCAATTAGAAATGTAACTAATTCATCAGCTATGCATTGAGCGCTTCTGTTTTCAGGAATTATGTGTTCTAAGTAAACATCACCTGATTCTTTAATAAGAACGTAATGCTCTTCAAATTCCATACCTGCAAGTGTTCTGGTTTGATCTTTTCTCCATCAAAACCGAATTATTCAATTCTCTGGTTCAGAAACTTGTGTAGAGTTTGCTTCCTCAACCCAACTCTTTTTCTTTTTCTTTCTATTTTTTTTTAATCTAGCAAATTACCTGCATTCAAGATCCCCATATCTTGCAAGGCCATATTAACAATTGCGCAATTGCTCTACAACTTACGAGGTACCTCTCGGTTGTCACAGACAGTTTATTATATGAAAATCTGTTTTGATTGTTTTCTCGTAATTCGGAATATGGAACAAAAGATAAATCTCTCTTCTCAGCTAGATGTCAACTAGCAACCCAAATACCATTGAGGGGAGGGGGTAATGTAATCGTTTATGAAGGAGCCTGGTTTTATCAGACCAGGATTATAAGTATTTCAGATGTTTAAAAATAGCTTTTACAATCAAATAAAATTTTTTCGATGTTTAAATTCTAATATCCGCAATAATAATAATAATAATAATAATAATAATAATAATAATAATAATAATAATAATAATAATAATAATAATAATAATAATAATAATAATAATAATAATAATAATAATAATAATAATAATAATAATAATAATAATAATAATTACTCAGTAATTACGGCTTTTATATTTCTTATATATTTGATTTATTTTGATTGCTTCAATTAATAGATACAATAATTATTTTTTTTTATAAGTAACTCATGAATATTTCTATTTTCGCTCTAAGACATTTCATTGAAAAAGATCCATTTTTTTTTTTCAGGAAAGAACCTCGAAGATTTCCACTAATCTTAAGAGAAGAAGTAAAATCCTTCGTCTTCTTTAGATGGTTTAGACCGAAATTAGAATTTAAATTAAGAAAGCTGTAGAATTTCTGCATAGGAAAAAAAATATTCCACTAATCAATATGTGGGATTAGCTCCAAGGTTTTTTCTATATCTTTTGATAATAATGAAATTTTCGTCGAAGTTTTACTCGAGATTTTATTTAATGATATTACAAGTTATTATAATTTATTATTTATTATTTCTCTATAGATTTATATATTTACTTTTTATATGCTTTATTAACGTTCTGATATATGCTTAATGTTTTTTTTTTTTATAGCAATATATTAAATTTTTTATTTTACTACTTACTACTACTACTACTTACTACTATAACTACTAACTACTACCCTATTCCTCCAATTCTACTACTACTACTACTACTACTATTGACTTGGATTTGAATGTTCTGAGTGAGCAAACTCATACTCCTACTACTTTTCTACTCATCTACTACTATACTACTCTACTACTACTATCTACTTACTACTACTTACTACTACTATACTACTACTGACAAATAATAAGAATAATAATAATAATAATAATAATAATAATAATAATAATAATAATAATAATATTAATAATAATAATAATAATAGATATTATTAAACCTTAACATTTTATCTTTTTATATGGGTATCATTTACCCTCATTAAAGGGTAAACTAATCTCCTTCCCTTAATAATTTAAATACTTGTCTTCTTACTCATTAAATCTTCTGTTTTACAGTTTTTCTCCGCACTTGCATCTATCCGAGAGCATACTATCTTCTCCTAATTATTTTATTATTGGTCTAATGTTTTATTACTATTCAAATCCTTTACTTTTATACATAGATTATGCTCACACACCCATACATTAACTACTATGTACTCACTCTATCAACACACCAAATTTCACACCTCAGGCCAGGCTTTATTCACCATACACTACTTCTTAACTATCAATCCGACTAGTGATGCACTCTTAACTGACAAATATGCGATCATTAACCTATATCCTAATCTACTATCAAAGATTTTTTCTAAATAATTTTGTAGTGGAAGGGGTTTGAAGACTTGAGTTTTACTCTAAATAGACTTTTAATCTATTCTATTATAATTATTTATTAATTTCAGTTATTAATTATTATTATTATTACACATTAATTATTAGTATTCGGTTATTAACAATAATTATTCGATTATCTACTTATATGCTATACATATTATTATCTATCTACTCTCCCACATCATATATCAACACTATCTCACATTACTCTATTTCATATTCATCTCATCTCTCATATTATATATCTCTCCAATCACTACACTTCTATCATCGCTATATTGCATTCACACTAACAAACTAATTTCTTAACGATTCTGAGCGCAACGACATTAAACTTATGAGGCCGGAGGAAATCAGATAACAATCCTGGACACGCAAACGACTGTATCTCTATTTGAAGCGCCGACAGACGCACAAGAATAGGCTCGTCACACCACTCTACCCTACGTGACATTACACAAACTAAACGCCACGCATGAACCGAAACGCGAAGTCATACGAGCCCCATCCAACTCAAACCACTAACTAAAACAATCAAACAGAATGTGAAATTAAAATCCCATCACATCCCTCATCAACTCACAACATAAACTACTCAATTCACAAAATATAACACTCACAAATCTATATATATAAGTAAACCTAGACTAACTCAGTCAATCTAAATACCAAATGAAAACCAATACCAAAATAACTTAATCATAAAGACAATAACATTACAATCAAACATCAATCTATACACATATAAAGAGCATAGCAACAATCAGTCAGATAAGAAAACAAAAACAAAATTAAACTGACAATTTAGACTCAGAGATACACAAAGTCAAGAAGGATGAAGAATAGAGCATTAACATAGGCAAGATAAAACTAGTTATACTCATCTATACGCCATCTATCTCATCTCTTATCAGCCGTCCGTAATGTTACTCCCGCTCCGTCATACCCGCGTCCAGCACTCCTCCGAGCCTTCCCCGCCAACCCCGCTCGTACCACTGACTCATACGTACAACCGTGTGATACCCCGTTCGCACGCCCCCCGAAATCTGCAATCGGTCGCTAGAAGGTCTGAACCCCATTTGTACTCACCTACCATAATGTATATCCACTCACAGAAAATGACAGTCAGCTACCATATCACGCAGTGCATACTAGAAAAGACTAATGGAGGAACTGAAAAGATATGAGAGGCAAGACAGTCGACGAGAAGAGGAAAAGGAATGGCAAGGAGTGATCTAACGGAGGAAGAACGGAGCTGAACGAGGCACTTATGATATATTAGAAATCGGTGATTCTATAGGAACCTAACTACCCCCTGGAGGCAGGTCCCTAACTGGTAAATTACATATGAAAGGTCTTTATAATATGCGCGTGAGTGCATAAGAGAAGATGGAGGATGTGAGACAGACTTTAAGTCATGAGGTACCTCAGCACTAGGTGCATTGAGAGCCGGTTAAGTAATAGTGCCCTGAGTCTATAGACTTACGTAACACGATTTTTAAAATCTCCTTCAAAACGTAGATTTTACAAATCAACTCGTTTTCAAATTTTTTCATAATACGCTCCTTCGAAACTAAAAAATAATTATTTCAGGCTTTGCTATTTCTCTTGATCTTTGATGAGTTTCATATTTCGAATACCCGTGGTCTATAAATCTCTTCATAAATCTCTGAATGTTAATTGTACTTCTAAGTCCGTTATTTGCGTGTGTTCTGAACATCTTCAAAATTTTTTTACTAGATTACCATCTCTACTTAGAACTTATATAAGTATTTGGTCTGTTCTTTTTTTAAAATTCCTTTATCTCTGGAGTTCCTATAATTTATTTACACCTTGTTGAATATCCTTATTAGCCTTTTTGACATTTTCCTCAAAGCCAGTAAATCACGCTTCAACATGAGCTACAGCAGTGCTCGAGACAGCTTCATCATCAGTTCCTAAGTAACATCGTGCAGAAATAGATCTAGATAAAGCAAGTAAATCCAGTACTCAATGCCAAAACGTCTGGGACGCCTCTCGAAGCTTACATGTATTCCTCGATACTAAGGTACCCTTTGATCATCCATGATCTACTAGATCTACTTGACCATTTTCCTCTTAACTTTGATCTTATTGATCTTCTCTATTGACCTACAACTGTACAGGTAGTTGTCGTTATCAAGTACTTAGATATACTAAACATACAACTTTTAATTTATCTGTTTTCTTCGTTTTCTTCTAATTTTCTAAACTTATTATTTTTCTACCTACATAGAAATTATTCGGTATTATTGGTGAAACTTGGGTTACAAAATGGCAATGTGCACTATGTACTTTCTACACTACCTTAAAATGCACGCTACGAGGTATACAAGTTCATATCGAGATCAGTATACCATTCATAACTCCTCCTGTTAACCCCTTAACGACCATGATTCCTTCATAATGAGTGCATAGCTTGATTCTTCTATTTTTACGAGTCCTACTCCTGAGTGGTAGTACGGTATTGATCTTCTAGATTCGACATCAATTATGTGCGGTGTTTACACTTCATAACAAGAACTCTTTTAGGTTTACTTTCTAGTGCTTCATTGTTTCTATATTATCAAGCGACGCATTGAATGTATCTTCATCACTATGGGGTACAAAATTTTTTTAATTCCACTTATTCTAATTGTATTTCAGACTTTAAAAGATGATATCGTTGTGCTCGTATGCACTGACTATACACATCTATTCCTCACTCAGAATTACAAATCAGTCAACTCCAGTTTAAACTCCAATCACTCGCCGCTCTTTGATTCTCTTCACCGAGTAGTACTATTGTTATCACTCATTTTGAGTGTCTAGTTTGTGGCTCTCGTCCATCATTTGTCATAACATAAACAACAACCTTCTATTCTACTTTTGTCTTCTGTCTTTCTTTAAACATTTCGCATGTCTCTTTACCCTAAAAAAATTTATTTTTTTCTGTTTATAACTTAAAAAAGTTTGCTATTAGGAACATGTTATCATACCTAGACATGCCACGGTGAAAATGTTCAGTCCATGAGATCGGAGGCGTTGATACTCAAACTGTGCCCTCACTTATCCTTTCTTACATGATCTATTGATACCTATTGATCTATTGATCTACTTGATCTATGATCTATTGATTCAGTCATATTTTGATAACATAAAACAAAAACTTTTATTTATTTTGTTTGTTTTCTTTAAACATTTCATGTTTTTTACTCTAAAAATTTATTCTTTTTATGTTTAATAACTTAAAAAATTTGCCTAGTTTTTACATACCCTAATCAGTAAAACTCAGTAAATCAGTTAATCAAACTGCCTCCTTCCTTGCCATGATCTAATTGATCTATCTGATCTATTGATTCACAGTCATTTTTTGTATAACCATAAAACAAAAACTTTTATTTATTTGTTTTTTTTCTTTAAAACTTTAGTTTTTACTAAAATTTATTCTTATTTTATGTTTATTACCTTAAAAAATTTTGCATTTTTACATACCCTAATCAGTAAATCAAGTAAATCAGTTAATCACAAAACTGCCCTCCTTCCGGGTTTCCATGATTCAATTGAATCTATTGATCTTTTGATCTATGGATCTATTGATCTATTGATTCAAGTCATATTTTTGTATAACATAAAACAAAAACTTTTATTTATTTGTTTGTTTTCTTTAACATTATGTTTTACTAAAAAATTACTATTCTTTTTATGTTTACATAACTTAAAAAAATTTTTGCCCATTTTGGGATACCCCCTTAATCAGTAAATCAGTAAATCAAGTTAATCAAACTGCACCCTCCTTCCCTTCATGATTACTTGATCCTATTGATCTATTCATTCAATGTCAATATTTGTATAAGCATCAAACAAAAACATTTTATTTATTTTGTTTGTTTTCTTTAAACATTATGTTTTTACTAAAAAATTTATTCTTTTTATCTTTATAATTGTAAAACAATTTGACTTTTACATACCCTAAATCAGTAAATCAGTAAATCAGTTAATCAAACTGCCCTCGCATTCCCTTCCATGATCTATTGATCTAATTGATCCTATGATCTATGATCTATTGATTCATGTCATATTTTGTATAACAATAACACAAATAAATTCTTTGCTGCAGCTGTTGTTTGTTGAAATGTGTCGCTTTTGTGTTGCATTTGTTGCACAGTTGTTGATGTTATTGTTGTTGTTGGTTGTTGTCGTTGTTCGTTGTTGTTGTTGTTGTTGTTTGCTTGTTGTTGTTGTTGTTGTTAAATATATTTAACGTTCAAGTTAACTGAAAATATACAACACTTTTTCAAACATATCATATCTCAAAACATATTTAATGCGTTAATTTTACATTATACATTGTTATACTTATTGAAAACTCAAACAAAACTATATCTCATCCTATCCTATACTGAACCATACAGCATTGCCATTAACCGAAGTGTAAATAAAATTATGAAGCTTCACTTACCAGCAGAAAGTTCAACATACACATTCCTCAATCTTTACTATACACGAACGACCAAAATACTTATTTATTATGTATTTTATATTTTTATTATTATTATTATATATTATTATATTGTTATTATTATTATTCTTATTATATTCATTTATTTTATTATTTTTGTATTATTTTTGCTATGTATTCTATTATTATTATTATTTCACTAGTGTTATAAAATCAATAAAGCGTGCGATCACTTTGCCTGCAGGTCCACAACAAAACATTGGTAGGTAAATGCTCTCTACCCGACACTAAACATTAGGTCCCATTTTAGTTAACGCTCAAGGGTAACCATCAGACGAACTGTTTTGGCTAAGGCCATCACGGTCATCACCATGAAACCGAGGAATGACCTCATTAATACTTATATCTTTTGACACATGAGAAAGGGTAATGAGATTATTATTTTTGTCCTTACTTAACATCTGTTTTTGATCTTAAACAGTAGTTTTATTATTATTATTATTAATTATTATTAATTTAATTATTTTATTATTATATTATTCATCTTATTATTTTATTATCTTATTATTATCTTATTATTATATTATTACTTATTGTATTATTATTTATTTCATTATTATTTATTTTTACTTATATTAGGTATAATTGATTATTCAATCAGCTAAGTTAACAATAAATAATAATAGTACTATACCATATTATATATATACTACGCGTTATATTATATATATATTATATATTATCATTTATATATATACTATATCATATATTATGAGCACATCAATAACCTAACATCCATATCACACACACACCTCATCTTCACTCTCACTCACACCAACCCTTGACTCTACATATGCACACACACACACAACACACACACACACACACAACGATCACCACTCTTGAACGTCGAACATTTCAGAAAGGTAAACCATGAAATATTTTTAGGCCCTTATTCCGTTCTTAGACTGCCCGCTTCCTTCTCAGATAAATTTCACAAAACACGAAACATTGAAACAATGATTTTTTATGCTATATCCCCTTGCATAAAGTGATGCAACTACTCATGATATCATTAATTAAACAAACTGGTAGGGGTTGGCAACGGCGCAAATCATACAAGAGGGATTTGACAGCACTGTATAGATTTGGTGCTGAGTTACATTATAAATCGAACGAGCTCTTCGAATCAACACTTTAAAAAGACACTATTTCTTAGATTCTGAATCCTTCCTTTATTCATTAAACAAACTGGTAGGTTTGGGCGGAAGGGCGCATCATACAAGAGGCGATTCTGACACACACTGTACTAGTATTGGATGTGAGTTATATATAATCGACAAGCTAACTCGATGAGGCCATTCATAATCAAGACGCTCGTCTCTCATCTTTTTGTTCCTCCGTCAGATCCTTCTTCCCTTATTCATTTCCAAGTTTTTTTTTTTACTATCTACACATGAGGCACTTTCAAAATCAATACTATTTCAGTTCGAAGTTAAGTGTTCTTTTCTCTTAATATATATATATATATTACTATTATTATTATTCTATATATATATATTTTATACTATATATATATATATATATACTATTTATATATAATAATATATTGCTCATTTAAATGAGATTGTAGCACATCTCATCAATAATCTTAATCACGTAACAGTAATTAAATACATTACTTATTAAACAAAGAGGGTAAATCACATTTATACATTATGTCTAACAAAGTGATTCCTTTTCCAGAAACTGCTCGAATATACATCCATACTCACTTGGGTAAAAAGACCGTCCGTTAATCTTATCGTCGCATTGATAACAAATGGTATGTTCTTGTTGTTACTTGTGTAGTATATTATTAATATAAGGAATGAGAAATACTATGTTAAACTAATATATACTGACATAATGGCCTAATTGCAAGCAAACTTGACCTAAATTTGTTTACTGTATCATAAATAATAATGACTTTAAATTCCAGGCTAATCCTTCGATGATGAATGCTGCTAATCAAGATAGAGGAAGAGCCACCATTTGGCAAAAACATAACGCCATCTCTTAGAGAAACTAAAAAAGCTCGATGGAACGTCAACGATATGAAGTAAAGGTTATTGAAGAAAACTTCTCCCATGGACCAAGAGATCTTGGAGCATCGTTCGAAAATGGTTGTTAGCGAAGTTGTTGATGCTGTATTAAAGACTTAGAATATGATAGTACAGTAGAGGTTGGGAATCAATTCAACGTTCGGCTGATGACACAGTCACTGAACCGGAAATTATTGTCGCCAACCATCAGTTATTAGAGATTAATATTAACGACATATTGCGGTGAAAGAGATGATAAATGAGACGCTTGGAAGGTTCGTTCCAATCACGGTGACAGGGCAACCTTTACCAAATTCAAAGTAGCAGCTACGGTGTTCATGTAGTAAAGGAAAAGGTTGAAACTGTAAAACCGATACATTAGAGCTACAAAATCTCAGTTTCAAACATCGTTACATTAGTAAAGTTTCATCTAGAGGAGGCGCTGGCTAAGGTTGCGCTTTCCAAGCTGTTGTCCCTCTTTAGGGAACATAGCTCGTTATTGTGTAGAATCGAAAGGTTTCATTCATCATACATATCGAGAAAGTCCTGGCAAAACATTAGCTAAAGCTAATGTGGTAGGAATATACAGATTCTTTCATAGTAACTGACTTTGAAAAAATCGAGATTTTCGCATTTTTGTAAAATCGTATTTGGTCCTGAAGGTAATGAAGTATAAATACTTTATAATTCCCTCTATTGGAAAAAAAGGAAAATGCCCAAGACTTATAGACGAATCCCCTTATACATTATCGGTCATGATGGAGTTAATCATTACTATGCTTAACAGAAGATAAGTTAAAGTTATGTTTTGAGAATACCCAAAAAACACGGAGCATATAGGAATGGCATCTTTTGCACCTTATTGGCTACAACTTTAATAGTAATAATATAGGACAACTATACATTAGATTGTGGAACATTACGGATGTACGACAAATGTTCTAGATGACTAAGTGACGAGGCTCATTCAACCACGAATGGATATTCGCATGAGTGTAATGTAGTCGTGAATTTTATAATTCCGAATGCTATAAAAACACCAAGATAATAATACGTGCAAGAAAATTAAGATTTGGTAAACTCTGCCTGACACAAATAAAGCTGATCGCCTATGGCTAGCTTTCAAACACGACTGCAACAACAAGCCTTTTATTGTGGCTATAATGTAAAGAAAAAATACGACCCTAAAGACAGATGATACTCATTAATGTTACATGAGAAAAGAAATATAGAAGGAAGGTGAAGAAGATACTGTCAGGGTTTTATACAATGTTCTCTTATGATATCGAGACATATACATAGCAATATCAACAAGATAAAGGCATTAATACTAGAGGGAGAAAAATAATAGAATTGAATCCTTTTTACTGGTATGCCAGGTGATATGTGATGTATGTACCGATAAAGAAGGGGAGCAAGTATGTTCACATTGCGGTCCACGAACAAGAACATTTAAATTGAGGTTGAAAAAGGCCCTGTAGGAAATTTCATTGATTTTCTAATGGACTTTTCCAAGTAAAAGATCTAAATCAAAAGTAATTGTGACAGCACATAATGGTGGTAAAATTCTGACATCAGTTTTGTTAATACGCTGCATTATTGACACCCGCACCCAGTTCTCAAAATTTCAGAGTCTCAATCCCATAATATCTAAAGAGGCAATAAAACTATCAATCTGGTGAACCCAATGGAACATAGTCTTTCAGGATACATTACTTTCTTACACCATGTGCACTGAAAAGCTTGCCAAATGCATGGGTGTCTGTGACAAAAAAGGCAACCCAAGGGTTTCTTTCCTTATCATTTTAAATGAAACACCTTAAATTATAAACGGCATTCTCTTATTCCTGATCAGAAAATTCTTCGATAGAAAAAATGTCGACAAATGAAAGCGCAAGCATTTGTGAGTACTATATAAGTTTACTAGTAAACGAATACAATATCTTTTTGTAAGAATGTGAAAAAGTATTGTGTCAAGATGTTTAAATATATAAGACTAAATGTTTTTGAGAAACGTTTAGGGGCAGTTTCATTAAAGAATTTGATATAGAATTGTCTAGATAACAACAAAACAATTGCATCTTTATGTTTAACCAACTTTATAAAAACTTGTCTTTATGCTGGGGGAAAAATATTACTATTCTAGTCCGAGAACCCTCAATAACCTTTTTCACATAATGAACGCATATTCGCTGGCTTTATTACTCAGGAAAATTGAACTCTCAATATAAACATAAGGACCGCAACTGAACGGTGGAAGAGAAGGGTTCAAAACGATAGAACTTAGTGGCCTTTATCCTCTGACGGGTTCGGATAATATGAACGGTATGAAACTGCTTTCCTATACCATGGTTGTGCATGGCATGGCCATAAAGGCTGTAATAAAGGAAAAGGTAAAAGCTGCCCATAGCGTATCGGCTTGTGGATCGCCTAACAATCTCGACCATGAACAAGAAAGATAGGTATAAAGGAAGGCGTTTTAATGCTCATACCGTGCTGTGGGGAATGTGAATGAAAAATGCAAAAAAGAAGAATTTATTCAAGAGTCTAAATCATACCGATAAATATAAGCATAGTGAATATATCAACGTCTTATGTACATGATGTTGTTCAACAACAGGCTATAGATTGCTTGATTCATCTGCTTGGAGGTTACTGAACCCTTCGTACATTACCTATCCTCCAACTACAAGGAGCAGAAGATCAGTTATTTCAGCACTATACTACTCACTTTTATCCTTAGTGTTCATAAGCGAATGAAAATACCTCTACCTTGTGGTCCCGCGACAGAAAAACTAATAGGTGATAAGTACCAGACATTGAATCATTCAAGAATGGACTCAATAACAGATATTATCGGCACAGGCTTACATTAAGATTCTCCTCCTCAACAAGACTTAACATCCTGTCCTCGAGCTGAAGAACCAAAAATAAACCTAATATTTCCCTGCTGTGAAACCATGTGTTAAAGATAAATAGCTCAAATGTAATCATGAGGAGAATGAACGAGCCATTGAAGGTGTATACAGAACACCTGAAAATTCAATTGTCAATAGAGATGGGTTACGAAATACTTAAAATATTTGAAGTTTGGGTCGCTTAAAGAGAAGGAGTTTTTATTTGAGGATATGTGAACCACTTCCTAAAAATAAAGACAGAGGCATCAGGTCTACAAATAATATTCACGAGGATGATCCTGATTTCGAGAAAAACTTAAGAGATTTTCCGTCTTTTTCAAAGAACAGGTAAGGTTCGAACTTGATATTAACATATCAAGAAAAATCTGGAATGCGTTAATTGCGAAAAATGTGTCTCAATTCCCTTTGGGGAAAATTTGCAACAAAAGACACCTACAAGAGAAGATGTAGTATGTACTAGTGATACAAGTATGGGACTAATAAACCAAGCGAATATTGAACGTCCCCTACGTTATGTCAATAGGCAGTAAAAATAGTGTGACAGTTGTAACAAAATGCTCTAAGCCGAGGGACGAATTCGTCAACTGCTCACAAATATTCCTATTGCTTCATTTACAACTGCCAATATGCACGTATAAATTATATGAGTTAATTTAACCAAGTTCAAAAACAAAGGCATGTACTGAAAGATACGACCTCTTGTATTTTTGTCCTGGAGAAAAACGATGAAGTTCCTGTAACAAGAAACTTTTTGAGGGAAACTAACAGATTGAAAGTAGACAGATTTTCACTGGTCGCTGGGGCCTATCGGTGATCTCTTTGTGTGTACAGGGACCCAAAAGATTTCCATTTACTGGCTGTTAAGACTAAGAACACTGCCTGAAACGGGAATATAAAATAATATTGTAAACGGCCACAAGGCCTTTACAATCAATAAGATTACAAAAGCTACTATCAATTTTGAAAAACTGTTAAAGTTGTGTGATCATAGTTCTGAAAATAGTACAGGCCATGATGAGTCATTGTAAGATGAATCAAAACCATGATGTTACAGTGAAAGCAATGAATGAAATACAATTGTATAATCGTCGATGAAGATGGATGCACGAAACGATGACCTACCTCATAAAAAAGCAGCTCGAATAGACGAAATCACAGAACCCTAATGCTAATACTTACACGGGAGTAACAGAGGAGGTTATGCTAATAAGTATCTCCTACTACAACTTTTCAGCCCGGAAAATACGGAGGTGTTAGTATTGTATCCGGGACCAAGATGATGCAACATACAGCTGATAAGCGGTTTTCTATCAAAAATTCTTTTCGAACAGCATCCTATGGGTTTAAAGGCACTTTAATCTCCATTTAATATTCTTATATATATCCATCTATTTTATTGTAAAATGTTTAATGTTTTCTATGTCAATATTCTGAATAATAAAATGTAATAACAAATTATGTTTAGTTACTCTATTTATTATCATCTATGAATTATGAGAAATGTGTGTGTGTGTGTGTGTGTTGTGTGTGTGTGTGTGTGGTGTGTGTGTGTGTGTCGCGTGGGTGTGTGTGTTGTGGTGTGTGTGTGTGTGTGTTGTGTGTGTGTGTGTGTGTGTGTGTGTGTGTGGTGTGTGTGTGTGTGTGTGTGTGTGTTGTGTGCGATGTGTGTGTGGTGTGCAGAAACCTAAAACGAATGTGGGTCTTTAAAAGTGTTGATTCGTAAGAGCTTAGTCGGATTTATATGTAACATATCAGCTCCAAATCTATAAAGTGTTGTCAAGACCATCGCCTCTGTAGAGTGCGCCGTTGCCAAACCCTCAGTTTGTTTAATAAATATAATAAGTATTCAGAATCTAAGAATGTGTTCTTAAGTGTTGATCGTAAGAGTCTCGTCGATTTATATGTAACTCAGCATCCAATCTATAACAGTGTTGTCAATCGCCTCTGTATGATGCGCCGTTGCCAAAACCTACCAGTTTTTTTTACATAATATAATAAGTTTGCATCACTTTATGCAGTGGATATAGCTTCAAATCAATTGGTGTTCATGTTTCGTGTTGATATTTTCTGAAAGGGGAGCGGGAGTCTAAAACGGAATAAGCCTAAAAACATGTTACCTTCTGAAAGTGTTCGACGTAAGTGTGTGTGTGTGTGTGTGTGTGTGTGTGGTGTGTGGTGTGTGTGTGTGTGTGTGGTGTGTGAGTGTGTGCTGTGTGTGTGTGTATGGCATGTTAGGTTTGTTATGTTATATATAATATACTATATATAATTATATATATATATTATATATATATATATATTTATATATTATAGATACATTATATAATAATATATATAATATATTATAATTATATATATATAATATACTAGTTGATTTAAAATAATACTACATTAATAATTAAACAATAACTAATA
>JABUQX010098112.1:12500-16506 GCA_015478945.1 Trachelipus rathkii
AAATTAAATTATAATATTATATATATATATATATTATATATATATATAATATATATATATATATATATATATATATATATATACTTAAATATAACTATATATATATCAAGTGAAGTATTATATATAATAATATATATATATATATATCTATTATACTTAGTATATATAACTGCGTATGGGTTATATATTTACTGTATAAGGTTTCTGAGTACTGGGTCTATATTTGGTGATTTATTTCTTTAATTAAAAATGAATTTTTGAATAACTACACTGATGAACTTACTTCATTATACTAGAATGAAATATACTTATGAATTTAATTAGGTGAATAATTATAAATTATATATTAATTTAGCAAAAAAATTTTAAAATAGGTGATACATCAGGAAAATCAATGATTTGTTTTGAAACATAAAAAAATCCTTAAAAAATCAAAGTGATTTAAATATTTTTTTTTTTTTTCGTACCTCTAACCCTCATTAAATTAATACTTGATACAGGAGTGGTTCTTACTCTTGAAAAGTTTGGTCCTAATGATCTGAAAGATTTATTTCTTTATACTAAAACTCCAATTATATTATATATATATATTATATATATATTATATATAAATATGCTATACAACTATATATAATATATATATATAATATATATATGATACTATTATTATATATTTATATATATATACTATATAATATTATATATATTATAGGATATTATATCACTATATACTCATATATATTATATCATTGTGATTGATTTGATGTTTGGCAATCACAGATAAAGATGTCGATCGATATGTTATCTAAGATGCATTTAAAAATATATAAAATCTTAATGGAACTGGTAAAAGATAAAAGATATTTTTCAAATATTTGAGATCAATGTGATGGGAGGGAATTTTTGGTTCGGAGGAGAAATTTTGCATTTAACCAAAATTGATAAGAGAAAAGAAAAAGCCTTCGCAAAAGAGAACAGGCTTTTGCTGTCTCTGGTAAGACAGCGCTAGCAGGAGATGCGTATGGCGAGGGCCTAAATTGCCATGGCATCCTACGAACCCTTAAACCCTTATCCTCATCCTAGATTCTATTTCTTAATATTTAACACGGTATGTTTAATATTTTGAGTATTATTAAAACTATGAGGTTATGTTTTTAAAATAGAAATATCTCTGATTTTTAGTCTTATATCCTTTGTGCTTCTCAGCAACTGATATATACTTGCTCCAGTAAACTTAGCAAGGAGCAGCACTACTTGAAGGGGAAGCTAAATAGCACAGAGCAACCTGACTTAATTTAGGATATTTTTCCTCTTTATATTTCAACATTAGAAAGGATTAGCGGCATTTGGTACTTATTACATTAAAATACAAATAAACCATTTTATCAACTTTATTTGTGTCTACAATTTCTTGTTCATGGCCACTGATTAATGCCAAGAGAAGAATCATCGCATTACTTACAGTAGAATTCAATTTTTTTTCCTTCGCTCAGTAACTTCACGGATGATTCTCAAACGATTTTTTTCGGTGACTCGTCATGTCCATCTGTAATTTCATTAGCGGCACTGAAAGCAATTGAATAATTCTGCTTTCCACCATTGTCATCACTAAGGATGAAGTCCGAAAAACGTTTATAAATACATTGGTACAAGAAAAGTCTCTTGTTCACTTCCAGTTATTTATTGAAATTTAAGCAATAGTTTGTAAAATTAGAGCTTGAAAATCGGGTGCAATAATGTCACTTGAAATTTTTTTTCGACATCAGTGCCTACTAAGGACTGATGTGGATCTTCAGAACAGTCCGAATGCAGATATTCGCAAAGTCACTGACATCCACACAAACATGCACACTCAACTACACACACACATACATACACACACGCACACACACACATACTACACACACGCACACACACACACACAACCACACATAATATATTATAACTTATATATATTACTATATTATATAACTATATATATAATATTATATATATATATATATTATATATATATAATTATTACCTATATATATTTTATATATAGACCTAGTATCATACTTGAGTTTCAGTTAATATATCACCCTAATTAAGAAAATAAAACTTAAAATAAGATACTTCAGATTGTGTGTTAACACGCTGTAGTTAAATTTCACACTGACACGTTGATTGAGAGGTAAAAATCTTTGAGAAGGGTCGGGTGTTGAGAGGAGAAGACCTATTATAGGTAAAATTGGTAAAATTATTTTCTTGTTGAAGTGAGTGATAATATATTCGGTGAGAAAAAATTTAAAAAAATTAAAAAAAAAACAACTTTACTTTTTACGAATTTTCTGTATTTTAAAAATCCATATATCTGGAAAGAATTTGTTTAGGTACTATGTATATTTTTCTCTTTACTATAGTTATAAGGTTTTATATAGTATTTGTATGGATTGTATTGTGTGTGTGTATAGATACCGTGGATTTGTGCACGCACAATACACGCACACACAAAACACAGCATATAGGAGTGTATTTGTATGCATCAATCTTTAATATAAAAATACAGAATATAAATTCTGTTAAAAAGTTTCGTACAGAATGGCTGGCCAAATTTTTTTCCCTTTGTTGATGAAATTACACTAAATATATGACTAAATAAATAAGTGATATTAAAATAAGAAATTGTTGTAGTGGGCGAACATATTCATTGAATCAATTAATTATTTGGTATTCGATATTAACATACAAGAATAGTTTGTGGTCGATGCTGTCATGGGTGTACTCAATATATTGGTAACTCCGATTAGATTATTAAAAAAAGATTATAGTTGAGAAGAAGCTTCATTGAATCAATATATTGGTAATTGATATTAGCATAAAAGGTCTAGCTTGTGGTCCTATGCATGCATGGTGTCAATCCATAAATTTGGTAATCGGCATTAAAAATAAAGACTAAGTTGTAAGCCGATACTTCATTGAGTCAATAACTATTGGAATGATATTAAACTAAAAATAGTTGTGAGTCGAATGCTGCATTGTATCCAATATATTGGTAAATATCGATATTAAGGTAAGAATATAGTTGTATTCGATACTTCATTGAATCAATATATTGGTAATCGATATTAACATAAAAATAGTTGTGGTCGATGCTGCATTGTATCAATATATTGGTAATCGATATTAAAATAAAGATATAGTTGTAGCCGATACTTCATTGAATCAATATATTGGTAATTGATATTAACATAAAAATAGTTGTGGTCGATGCTGCATTGTATCCATATATTGGTAATATGATATTAACATAAGAATTGTTGAAATTATACTAAATATATGTCTAAATAAATAAGCGATATTAATATAAGAAACAGTTGTAGTCGATACTTCATTAAATCAATATATTGGTAATCGATATTAACGTAAAAATATAGCTGTAGCCGATACTGCATTATATCAATAAATTGGTAATCGATATTAGCTTAAAAAAATAGTTGTAGCCGATATTGCATTCATCAATATCTTTATTTTTATGATTATTGCATTTCAAAAAAAAAATTTTTTTTTTTTTGTGGGGGAACAGCGGCAAAACGATAGGATATGCAAAAAATTTATCTAAAAAAAAAAAAAGTATATCTCGCCCAATTATACGAGTACATGCTCAGAAAATTTTATATATTTTTCAAAATAAATATTAAAAAGGTTATCCCGATTTTTCATTTATGACCGTGAAATAAAAATTTATGTGGAATTTGCACTTTGCCACGAACTGGTATGAATATGTACGAATATAAACGAAAACTTAAGTAAAATTAAACTTGATTTTTTCAACTATATGTTTAATTTGTATATATTTCAAATTTGAATCATTTCAATAAAGGGTGTAGAAGAAACTTAGCAAATATAAAGAATTTGCACGTAATTATTTCATTGTATAATGATAAGTGGTCATTCATATAAGTTCAAATTAATAGGGTCTGAGAGAGGAGACCCTTCCCCTAATAATAGGCCAATGAAATTCCGC
>JABUQX010098113.1:0-7500 GCA_015478945.1 Trachelipus rathkii
GGTTTTATGGATTGCAAATAGGTACATAGGGTTAATGGAGTTATCACACAGGTGTTAGTGATATATAGTGTTAATGTAGTTTCTGAATGGAATCAAAGTATATATGATGATAGTGAAGAGTATGTAAGAATAAATGGTGTCAAAAGTAAGATTAATAGTATTAGAAGTAGTGAGGCAGGCTGTGTTATAACTCCTTGGCTATTCAATTTGTGTATGGATGGGTTATGAAAATTCGAGGTGGGGATGGCAGAAATGGTGTTAGAATGATGAAGATGAGTGGAGGTGCCCTACCATTATATGCGGATGATTTGGTTTGTGTGGTGAATCTGAAGAGTTTGAGAGGATTGGTAGAGAGATTTAAGAAAAGAGGGGTTTGAAAGTAAACGTAGATAAGAGTAAGGTTATGGTTGTGAGTGAGGACAGTCCTCAGTGTGTGAAGTTATGTTAGATGGTGAGCAGCTGGAATAAGTAGTCTGAGTTTAAATATTTAGGGTATGATGAGAAGCAAACGATGATGAGTTTAGCAGGAAAGCCAGAATGGCAAGAAGATGTCTGGTCCAATAAATCGTTGGTGAACAAAGGACCAAGTCTTTAGTGTTAGGGCCTTTACATGATGGTATGTTGTTACCTGTGTTATTGTATAGTAAAGTGAGACTATGGTCTGAATAAGAAGTATAGATTTAAAGTTCAATGTGTTCAGATGGACAACTTAGGGGCGTGTTAGGTGTGTAAAGAATTGATAAAATGAGGAAATGAACGTATTAGAGAGTGGTGTGAAGAAAAAGGTAAACGAGAGAATAAAATGAAAGTACGAGATGGTTTGTCATGTGGAAAAGGGATGAATGATAGTCAGTTTTTAACGGATGTAGTGGCGAGTGTGTTGAAACCGACGGCTGGGAGATTAGTGAAAGTGGATTGAGTCAGAAAACGAATGTCTGAAGGAGAGAAATGAGTTTGGCAGAGGCGAGAATAAAGGCATAATAAGAGGAATGACGGGGTTTCGTGAGGGGGTATGGCTGCGGCCCTCGGTCAAGGGATGAAACCTTACATAGATGATTTACCATAGTGAGGGGTCCGTCGCAGTCCCGTGAAGCTATATGGTGGATTTTCTGACTGCGACCAGTCCCACTAATTAATGGAACAGAGGGGGGGTAAGGTTGGGCTTCTTTTCGACTTTTTGTCATATTCTTCTACTGCTTTTCTTTCTGATGCTTGTTA
The DNA here is from genome assembly GCA_015478945.1 of Trachelipus rathkii. NCBI lineage: Eukaryota > Metazoa > Arthropoda > Malacostraca > Isopoda > Trachelipodidae > Trachelipus > Trachelipus rathkii. The sequence continues at coordinate 1,219 of JABUQX010098113.1, forward strand.
AGCACCTTACCACCAGTCTTGGGAGAAAAGGTAGATGAAGAATATATATATATATATATATATATATATATATAATATATATATATATATATATATATATATATATATATATATATATATATATATATATATATATATATATATATATATATATATTATATATATATATATATATATATTATATATTATATATATATATATATATATATATATATATATATATATTATAATATATATATATATATATATATATATATATATATATATATATATATATATACTGTGCATATATATATATTTATATATATATAATAATAATAATAATAATAATAATCAGATCATGTGAAATGTAATAATTATATGTCCTAGAGCACTAATAAACTTTATTAAGCACTACAAACCTACTTATATTGTATACCTCTTTTAACATTGTATTTACTGTATTTTAATGTTAAATACCCTAAAAGACTTGGATATTAGAATAAATTTGGTTGTAACCAATATTATTTTAAATATTGCGAACCCCAAAAGTAAATTGGGAATTATTGGGGAAATTTTATTTTGCTTAAGAGCAATTAGATAATACAACATCTTAATAATACAAAACTGAAAAGTGTACCTTACATTACTTAGTACATTACCACCGGATGTCTTCGGTTGTTTTGAGAACTTCGGATGGAGAACGTCGGATGACTGCTGCATTGGCATCCAGAGACATCATCTGAAATATGAAACTAACCTCCTCCTACTCCCTTGCAACATCGTCATAAACCATGACCATGAGTCAAGGTTTCGGAGGAAAATATATGTATGGCTATATAAGTTCTCAATATAATGCTTGAATAGACATACTCTATATTTTTTTTTTATATATATATATATATATATATATATATATATATATATATATATATATATATATATATATATATATATATATATATATATATATATATATATATATATATATATATATATATATATATATATATATATATATATATATATATATATATATATATATATATATATATATATATGTATATATATATGACCTGTTGCGTTTTAAGACCCGTGGAGTTTTGATTCTTCTCTTTTTTTTTTTTTTTATGTATTTCTAGTATATGATCCTAACAGTCAATTTAGGGGGTGAACATGATTAAAAATATATAGGACCAGTTACGTTTACGACTCCGTCAAATAGTTTTAAATTTTTTTTTTTTTTTTTTTAATCCAAAGGAATACCTAAGGGTAAACCGCAAAGATGGCAGGAGTCGGGGTCTCTAGGCCTCTGGGGGACCCTGACAGGTAGGACTATTTCCTGGGAGTGGTCCCCGAACCCTGCCTTGGTATTTAGTGTCGTGGGGTTCCTCTTCTCCTGCCTCTGCCGGGTATGGAAAACGTCCCCTCTGTCCCCCGTCGGCGTTCAAACCCTACTTTTTTTTTTTTTTTAATTTTATTATTATATCTTTTTACATTTTTGTAATAAGTTTTACACGCTGATTCTAAATATGTAATTGGTTTTTCTTAGTAAAAGTTTCGTACTTTGAAAAAAACTTTATATGAAAAAAATCTTTTTTTTGTTTTTTACATTTTTGTAAAAGCTTTATACGCTAATTCAAATATGTAATTGGTTTTTCTATAAGTCTCAGACTTTTTTTGAGATATTTCATTTTTTAAAAATTTATTGATATAAATGTGGATTTTAAATAATTATTTAAAAATATTTTTTGAACTTTGAATCATGTCCATCACCACTGAAATTCATTATTAGTATCATATACCAGCAATATGTTAAAAAAAAAAAAAATCAAAAACTGACGGAAGTCTTAGTAAACATAACAGGCCTATATATATGCAGCAGCAGCATATATATATATATATATTATATATATATATAAGAGCATATATATATATATATATATAAGATATATATATATATATATATATATATATATATATATATATATATATATATATACTTTGGTCCATGTGGGGCAATTCGGACCACGTGGGGCAATTTGGTCCAGTGGCTCAAAATAGCCTATACGATGTAAAATATATCTTTAACGATGTAAAATAATGTTTTTTTATGTCTTAGGTATTAATTTTTTATGAAACCTTTAATTTAAGTCCATTAATTTGTGATTGTTTTTTTTTCTGAGTAATCTAAGTGGTAAAATCGGGTAAATTTTAGGCTTATTGCTAAGAATCATACGTAAAAATAATTGTACTACATTATTGGTACCAAGATATAGTACTTAAAAATAGTTCATAACCTTAATGTAATCGTTGGAGAGTCATTCAGATAAGAGATAAATATGTTTTATTATAAAAATTGTAACATGGGGCAATTCTGTCCAGGTTTAAAAATTGTAGTAAATTCGTCCACATTGAAATCAAAATTAAATTAAATTTTTTAATACTCTTTACAAAAAGATGTCCGGGGGAATAATGTTTAAAAATAATTTTTACACACTTTTACAGCAAGATAGGTAGGTAAAGTTTTTCAACATAGGCCTAATTAACCTTGTACAATTTTTTCAGCAAGATGGTTCACACTTACGCAAAAGTAACACGTCCAGCAGGGATACTCTGCTGATGATGTTGCCAGACCCTTAAGTAGTTTTCGTTCTTGCATTGGTTCTTAAATGTAATATGCCTAAAACGCTCGAGTTTGCTTTCGTTTTTCTTAAACAGCGTTTGTGTTTGTCAAACCGCGCAAAATCGTAAAAAAAAAAACGCTCACCAAACGTAAAGAATTTCCTTACTTCTGTGTAATATAAAATAAAAAGAATTGCAACCTTACAGAATTAATTACATTATGGTTCGTTTTTGTCAAACCGCGCAAAATCGTAAAAGAAACGCTCACCAAACGTAAAGAAATTTTAATTCTGTGTAATATAGAATACAAAAAGAATTAAGGAAATTCCTTACGTTTGGTGTGCATTCGATTTTGCGTTTGACAAAACGAACGCAAACTCGAACATTCTATTATGTTTGTAAACCCAATTTCATAAAATAATATTGTAATACCATTATGTTTAAAAATAGACCTAAAACGTTTGAGTTTCGTTCATTTTTGTCACCAGTTGCTTATAAGCTTCAGTTTATTTCAAACATCGCGAATCGGTGAAAACGCTCACTAAACGTAAGAATTTCCTAATTTGTATAATACAGAATAAAAAAAGAATAGCAACCTAATAACATGGGAAATTCCTTACGTTGGCGAGCTCTTTTTACGATTTGTAGCTTGACAAAACAAACGCAAACCGAACATTTTATTACGTTTTTTATTACGTTTTTGAACCCTTAAAATAATATTGTTATACCATTATGTTTAAAAATGAAACTGACTTATCATAGTTTATTAAATAAAACACTTTAATGAGGATTCTTAGGAATGTGAAAATTGAAGTGGACCGAATTGCCCCGCCCCCAAAAAATCAAATTCATCCACGTTACTATCGCCTTCTCTAACATTAATCCCATATTATATATACCAACAACCAATTATACTAATTCTACTCCCAAAGGATAACATTAACATATAAAAAAAAAAATAAATAAATAAAGTTCCATAAACCTTAGCATTTTGAGTACCCCTGATTTTGGACCGAATTGTCGTTTATCGGTATATATATATAGCATATATATATATATATATATATATATATATATATATATATATATATATATATATATATATATATATATATATATATATATATATATATATATATATATATATATATATATATATATATACCGTAACTGGGTCAATTGAGCCTAGAGCTAGAAGTAGTTACTCATATGAGAGCATTACATTACCCTAGTATTTCAGGGATGTTTAAATTTAATATAGAAAGAGTACAACGAGTTTTACAACGCTGTATGGGGTAGGTATTTAAAGGAATTTTCTGACCATTATTGGTGTGAGACCGACTCATATCTTTGACAATAGTCTCGAAATGGTTGCCGAGTCTTTTAATTAGTCTTCTCAATGTTAGATCGGGAAGTAAATGATTTTCTTTTAGTGCTGTCACTCCCAATACCACTGGGGCTAGCATCATTTCTCCGGGTATGATTATGAAATTGATAGGTGTAGTAGAATAATCACTATCAAAGAAGTGCAATGGAATGTCTATGTATGAATCTACGGAAACCGTGTGATCATGTGTTAAGCCGCTGATGGCATTTATTCCAATGTCCTTGGAAGGTTTTATAAGATGTTTAAGGTGTTGGGGAATGGCCTCATAGCTAACCAAGCTAATACTGGCGCCAGTGTCAACAATACAATTTTTAAATTGAAGGCTATTTTTTTCAAAAGCTACTGATATTGTTAACTGATTTGTGGTGAAACGTGTACAATTGACAGAAGCAGTGCGTACATGACTGTGTAATTCTTTAGTAGTTTCAACTAAAGTGACAGGAAGTGCTTTGTGTGATTCAGTGTTTCTGGAGTCAGAAATTAAGGAAGAATACGTTTCTTTGGGTTGTGAATTGTAAGTGAATGATTCCATATTCATGAATGGAAAACAGAATGAAAAATCTGTGTTGGACTTTTTCTCCACAGGTGGACTACTTACAACTGGTGAACTTAACATTTTTAAAGGAAGACAATAGGGTGTGTGTAAATCAAGGTAAGGTAATTTAGGATTAGGTACACAAGAGTTTGGTAAATACGTATTAGTTACACAAGGGTTAGGTAAATTAGTTTTAGGTAAATCTTGAGGTAAATTAGTGTTAGGTACACAAGGGTTAGGTAACGTAGAATTAGGTAAACAGTGGTTAAGTACATTAGTATTAGATAAAGTTTTAGGCAAATTGGAATTAGTATCCTGAGAATGTGAATGACTAGGGGACAACGAACACTCGTTCCGTGGACGTGGACTTTGTTCCGTTTTTGGAAGAGATTTTCCGTAATATACATTTTTAGGAGTATGTTCAGTGGAAGACTTAGAAGTATGAGTGTTCGGAGAGTTTGGCGGTGTTTGTTGAGATGGAGGGTGTTGAGGACACTTCATCCCCGGGTGAGGACCTCCGCATAAAAGGGACAAACAGCCTGCGAACTTCTGTGGAGATGTTGAACTGATTTATGTTCTGCAGTCAGTTATTACGTGACCTTCTTTTGCAGTAGCTACAAATTACAAATATTTGTAGTATTCAATTTATCTGATGACCGATCTTAGTACAAAATACAGACGAGAGCTTTACGGTCAACAGAATCTAGGTGAGGTCTTTCAGGAGTAACAGTTTGATTGTTTTCACGTGGTGAATTTTTATGAGAATGATCGCGAAAAGGGTGACGACCACCGCGATTGTTTAAGGAAGAATTGTGATATGTTAAGTTCTTAGAAGAATGTGACTTTTTAGAAGTATTATGAGTAAAACCCTTAGAAGAGTAAGAAGTGTTTTGAGTTTTCTTTACTGAATGTTCTGTGTTCTGTGAAGATATGAATGGGAAGTTTGAGAAATCTTTATTATGGGTGTTTAGGAACTCAGCATACCCCACGATATCTGACCAAGGAGTACACCAATTTTTATTGAGTTCATACATTTTTATGTACTCTCTAACACCTCGTTCTATGTTTGCAGGAAGGTTACATAAAAATGTAGTTCGGAGAGATTCGTGTCCACTCATGTCTAGGCCATGATAAGCATGGCTAGCCAGACGTTCTAATCTGTAAGCAAACAGACGAATACTCTCATTTTTGTAACGGCGGGCAGAACGGAATGTATGTAATAAGGATTCTTTCCTTTTTCTCTCCTCTTCCTCATACCATTGTATGAGGGTCTCAGAGAAATAATCTCTATCGTCCTTGGTGACAAGGCGATAGACATTAAGGAAGTGACCGTCAAGTTGTCTGCCGAGTAAATTTAACCATTTGTGATAGGCTGTGGGATAATGAAGTTGGCAGTAAGCCTCAAAATCCGCTAAATAAGTTAGGAAATTCTTACCATTATCTAGTGTATATGTACCAGGGTCTACCCCTTTAAGATTATGTGAATTCTTGAGTAAGGAATTCAAGTGTAAGATGGCTTCCTCCATCCTATCTATTTTTTGTTTTATGATGGGACCTGAGTACATATCTGTGTTTGTTTTTGATCTTGAGTAAGAATTTCTGTGTTGAAATGGGAAATTATGTTTAGGATTACGTGGGTACGACTTTGATTTATGTGGCATGTGTGGAGGATTTAAACGATGAGAATCCTCAAAATTTGTAATTAAAGTATGAAGAATGATGTGATGGTTGAGGACCATGTAAGTTCTGTGAATGT
>JABUQX010098113.1:12500-20000 GCA_015478945.1 Trachelipus rathkii
TTCCTTCAGTGTTGGAAGCACACACAAATGTCCAACCTATTCCGAAAAAAAGGAATCCGCTCTGATCTTTTTAACTATTGCCCTATAGCTCAACACTCATTTCTTAGATCATCTGGAATCTCATTCACTTTTACCCAATCGCCAGTACGGCTTTCGGCGCTCGAGGTCAATTGCCGATATACTTCTATCTCCCTGATTACCGAACAACGGAGACTTGGCGTGGTGGCGCTGAAAAATCCAAAGCATTTGACCGGGAGTATGGCACGCCGCCACTGCTCCAAGCCTCCTCATTTTAAGCCTCCTTGCTTAGCTATTTCAGCTTTCTTTCAAATGGCTCAGTATCGTCTGTTGTTGTGGCGACTTCTTTTTCTGTCAATAGTGGTGTTCCTCAGGGTTCTGTCTTATCTCCTACTTTATTCCTACTTTTCAGTAATGATCTCACCTACACATCTAACTCTATCCACCCATATGACGATGACTTGCCCCCTTATTCTTCAACTCATTTCAATTCTACTCCCCCTTTTACTTCTAGAATTGCCTCTTGTCTCAATCTTTCAATCTACTCTGCTGATCTGGATAGAATTTCCGGTTGGGGTGGTCTCAACCTGTGAAATTCACCCTTAAAAACCCAACTCCTTACAAATCTCCCTCCAAGGAACCTTCTAACTTTCCTACCTCTTTCGACGGTTCTCTCGTTCTTCTGTTGACAATATTAACATACTCTGGCCTTAACATAAACAAAATGTCTTGAGAAACCTCACATCACAACAGTTACTAGGGCGGCCTCAAAGAAACTTGAAGTTCTGTTTAGACTGTGAGACTTTTTCTCTCTCTCAGTGCTATACAAGGGCCTCATCCGCCCTGTATGGAGTACTGCTCTCTCGGGGGCTCTGGTTTCATCCGACTTTTGATAGAGCCTAGTCAAAGGCCAAAAAGGTCATAAGCTGTAATGTACTTCCACTTCACTTAATCCTTTATCTTATGGAGTAAACAGGTTTCATCTCTTTTGTATAGGGTACTGCAGCGGCAGGGGCTGTTCCACGCTTGAAGAGTTTTTGGTATACCAGAAGGCTGATGTCTAAAAATATAAACGCTGTGGGCTTTCTGATGACTATACTTCTATCGATGAGCTTTCCCCATGCTGTTTATTTACAAATTTCATTGTTCTCATTTTCCAAGTTTTCTTTGCAATTTCTCTAATCAGATTGGTTCTATAGCTAAATCCTTAAGATCTTCGTGACTAGGACAAAAATCTTTATCCGGATTTGTAAAAGGGGTGATGTAATTTTCAACATCACTACGCTCTGCTACCAATTATGTAATAATTTAATAATGATTATGAATAAATAAGAAATAAATTAAATAAATAATAAAGAAATTAAATGTTTTACAATAGAAAGTAAGAGAAAGAAAGAGAACTCTAAAATCATATAAATAATGAAAAGTAATAAATAAAGAAAAATATGAACTCACTAGTATTATCCTTAAAATTAGAGAAATTTTGGAACCCTTTGAGGCCAGGGTTTGGCAATAAACCAGTGAGATCCTCAGAACCCCTTGATACACTGCCACCGCTTCCTCTTTTCCTCTTTCTGTGGTGTTACTTTTGTTGATTTATTTGTTAGAAAGTTTAGGAAAACTGGGCCAATTCACTCAAAAAAAATTATAAAATAAATGGAATTAGAATTAAAGAATAAGAATAAAAAGAAACAAATGTGAATCAGTAACATGAAAGTAACATTTTACCTTTAATCAGAAAATTTTTTTATGACCTTTAGTTTAAGCAGCATCAACTCTAACAATTATAATATTATGAACTCAGGGGATAAGGGAAGAATAAGCTATGATCCATTTAATAAGAAAATAAATAACTTTTGACACACCAATACAAAATTACAAAAACAAAAATAAAAACTTTGTTTGCTCAATACATTAATGCAACTTTTTCTCAATTTTAAATTAATTATACAAAAAAAAAAAGTAGAATACCCTTAAGGAAATTTACAAGAGAAATTTGACTTTAATTTATGTTTTTGTTTAAATCAGGTATTCCTGACAATTGTTTATTTCATTATTGTTGACACAATATAATTATGTACGAAACAAAGAAAATCTTTAATTATTTTAACTAAGTTCTTTATAAACTTTATTTTAAATTGTAGTACTATTTGGCACCACTTATTTATTTTATACACCACTAATTTATTCGCATATCACCTTCATTATTTCAATGTTTTAGTTGTCTTTTTCCAACAGTTGAAGGTGAATTAGAATTAATAATTTGAATTGTTTACTCGTTTGCCTTTCTCACTGCTTAACTTCACTCGAAATAACTCCTGCACCTAGTTCCTGTGGAGTAATTATAGTGCTATAGTACATCATTTCTCTTGTCTATATTTTACATTTTTAAATAATGAAGATATAAATTAAATTAAAAAAATATCATGAAAATAAAGTAATAATTTACCTCTGATTCTCAGAGGTTGAAGAACACCTATGTCCTTTCCTAGTTTCGGTCGGTAAAGAGCCTTGTTGTGAAAAGCAGAAGAGACAGACATACAATTTCTAAAAAGATGATAAAATCAAGGCTAATAAATTTTCCAATACTAGCTAAACTAATGAAACCAAGAGATATAAACCTTTTCCTACCGTTAGAAGAAACCTATAACCACTTCTAAACTTTTCTGAAGAATGACAATCGTGCTATTTGATAGTTGATATGATAGTTGATAGAGACAGCAGAAACAAGAGTATTTACTTCAATGTTGCAGTTTATATTTTCTCATATACTATACAGTTAATATAATCCTAGAATCGACACTGAAACATAAGACACCAGATTTTAGGATATTACAATATATATATATATAAATATAATATATATATATTATATATATATCATATATATATATATTATATATATATATTATATATATATATATATATACCGTAAATGGGGGTAATTCGTCCATGTGGGGCTATTCGGACCACGTGGGGCAATTCATTCCAGTGGCTCAAAATAGCCTATATGATGTAAAATAATGTGGTTTTATGTCTTAGGTATTATATTTTTTATGAAACCTTAATTTACGTCCATTAATTTGTGATTTTTTTTTTCTGAGCACTATAAAAAAAAATCTGGGAAATTTTAGGGCTTATTGCTAAGAATCATACAGGTCAAAATAATTGTACTATTATTGGTACCAAGATATAGTACTTAAAAATAGTTCATAACCCTAATGCAATCGTTGGAGTCATTCAGGCAAGAGATAAATATGTTTTATTATAAAAATTGTAACACGGGGCAATTCAGTACCATCCAGGTTTAAAAATTTGTGTGGGGCAATTCGGTCCACATTGAAAATCTTCATTAAATTAAATTTTTTAATACTCTTTTACAAAAAGATGTCCGAAATATAAAATGTTTAAAATAATATTTACACTTTTACAGCAAGATAGGTAGGTAAAGTTTTTCCAATAGGCCTAATTAAACCTTGTACAATTTTTTTTCAGGCAAGAATTGTTCATACTTTCGCAAAAAGTAACACGGCCGGGATACAAGGGATACTCTGATGATGATGTTGCCAGACCCTTAAACGCCGTTTTCGTTCTTGCATTGGTTCTTAGGAAACGTAATATACCTAAAACGCTTCGAGTTGCATTCGTTTTTGTCAAACAGCATTTGCGTTCGTTTTTGTCAAACAGCGCAAAAATCGTAAAAGAAACGCTCACCAAAACGTAAAGAATTTCCCTTAATTCTGTGTAATATAAAATAAATAAGAATTGCAACCTTACAGAATTAATTAAATTACAGTTTTTGTCTAACAGCGCAAAATCGTAAAAAAACGCTCACCAAACGTAAATGAATTTCCTTAATTCTGTGTAATATCAGAATACAATAAGAATAAGGAATTCCTACGTTTGGGTGGCATTTTTTAAAGATTTTGCGTTTGACAAAAACGAACCGCAAACCGAACGATTTTTATTAGTTTCAAACCAATTTTTCTTAAATAATATGTAATACCATTCATGTTTAAAAAGAGACCTAAACACTTGAAGCTTGCATTCATTTTTGTCAAACAGTGCGTTTGCGTTCATTTTTGTCAAACAATCGCAAAATCTTTAAAAAACGCTCACCAAACGTAAAAGAATTTCCTTAATTCTGTATAATAGCAGAATAAAAAAGAATAGCAACCTTGCAGAATTAAGGAAATTCCCTATGTTGGCGAGCCTCTTTTTTACGATTTTGCAGTTTGACAAAACGATCGCAAACTCGAACATTTTATTACGTTTCGAACCCTTAATTTCTTAAAATATATTGTAATACATTATGTTTAAAAATGAAAACTGACTTATCATATTTATCAAATAAAACACTTTTATGAGGATTCTTAGGGAGTGAAAAATCTGAAGTGGACCGTATTGCCCCAACCCCCCAAAATTGTTGGGGCAAATTCGGTCCACGTGCTTATCGGCCTCTAACATTAATCCTATACTGAATATATACAAATACAATTATACTAATTCTACTCCTAAAGGATAATATTAACATATAAAAAAAAGATTTCGCAAAAAAAAAAAAATTAGTCTCCATAAACCTTAGCATTTTTAGTACCCCTGATTTTGGAGCTGAATGCCCATTTTACGGTATAATATATATAGTATATAATAATATATATATATATTGATATATATATAGTATATATATATATATATATATATATCATAATATATATATATATATCATATTAGGGTTGGGATAAAAAAAACACGTTTTTTTTTTAAAAAAAAGACCAAAGGCAAATTTTTGTTTTTTTTTTTGGTTTTTTTTAACATTATTTTTTTTCATATTTCAAGTCTTTTTAGGGTATTTAGCATTAAAATACAGTAAATACAATATGTTAAAAGAGGTATGCAATATATAAAATAGATTTTTATTACTTAGTAAAATTTATTTGTGCTCTAGGGCACATAATTATTACATTTCACATGATCTGATTATTATTATTATATTTTATTATTATTATTATTATTATTATTATTATTAATATATATAATATATATATATATATAGTCTATATATTATATATATATATATATATCATATATTATATATATAATATATATATATATATATATATATTTATATAGTATATTATATATATATATAAATTCTTCATCTACTTCCTTTTTCTCCCCAAGACTGGTGGTAAGGTGCGTAAGAAGCATTGGAAAAGAAACAGTAGCAGAATATGAACAAAGTCGAAAGGAAGTCAGCCTTACCCCTCCCCCTCTGTACCATTAATTAGTGAGAACTCGTCACAGTCCGAAAATCCACCCTAAAGCTTCACGGCGACGGACCCCTACTATGGTAAATCGTCAGTGTAAGTGTTCATCCCTTGGCCCAGGTGGGCCACAACCATACCCCATCACAAACCCGCCATTTTCTCCTATTATGCAGCTTTAATTCTCGCCTCTGCCAAACTCACATTTTTTGTCTCGACATTCGTTACTGACTCATGCCCTTTTTCTTCGATCTCCGCACCGGTTCGGTTTACACACTCCCCACTATACGTCCGCTTAAAAACGACTATCATTCATCTTTCCACATGACCAAACCATCTCAACATATTTTCATTTATTCTCATCATTTACCTCCTTTCTTCACACCACAACAACTCTCCTAATATGTTCATTCTCATTTTTATCAATTCTTCCTCACACCTAAGCAATGCCCCTAGATTGTCTATCTGAACATAATTGAACTTTAGATCTATATTCTTATTCCAGACCATAGTCCTCACTACTATTCAATAACACAGTAACAACATACATAGCGTCATGTAAGAACCTAGCACCTAAGGACTTAGTCCCTATACATTCCCCAACGATTTTATTGCACAGCCACCTTTCCGCATCCACATTTTACCTAAATATTTAAAACCAGACACTTGTTTAAGCTGCTCACCATCTAACATTAACTTCACACTGAGGACTGTCTCACTCACCACCATAACCTTACTCTTATTCACGTTTACCCCTCCTTTTACAAACCGTGCCAAATCTCTCTACCAATTCTCTCAGAACTTTTCAAATTCGCGCACATCAAACCAAATATCCGCATAATAATAGGTGGGCACTCATCTCCATCTCCAATCCATTCTAACACCATTTCCTGTCACGCCACTTCATTCTTTCATAACCCCATCCATATACAAATTGTAATACCAAAGGAGACATACACACAAATCCCTGCCTCACCCCGCTATTAATACTAAACCAATAACTTTTGACACCATTTTATTCCTTACACACGCCTCACTATCGTCATAACATTCTTTTGATTTCCATTCAGAGCTACCACCACCACACTAATATCACTACACCTGCATAGAGCTTCCCACTATTACCCTATCAATACCCCTGTTGCAAATCCATAAACTTAAATACAATTTATTTTCCTTTTCTCCTCATTGTCTCTATCATTTGCTTTCAATGTAAAGATTGATCACACACATCCTCTACTAATACTCCTAAACGCCCTTGTTCTTCACAATCAGTCCTTCAGTCACTCGGCGCACTCTTCGACAAAATACCACATAATTTTTCTTCCCTATAAACTCATAAACATAATTCCCCTATAATTTCTACAGTTCCCTTATCTTCCTTACCCTTATAATAAGGGTACTATTACTACTCTCCCTTCAATCCCTCGGAACTAATACCCTCCATAAACGCTTTTATTACACAACTTCAAGATCCATCAATCAGAAACTTGCCCTCCGTTCTTGAATCATTTTCCAACCAGTGAATTTCATTTATACCTGCAATTTTAATTAGATTTAGCATTTTTTCAATAATTCTACGCTCTACCCATTTCCTCTTTTTTGCTATAAACTCATCCCCAAAATACATTCTTCTTGCACCATCAAACCCACACACAGTCACTATCACCTGCTTCATTACTGCCATATTATAAAGATTTTCGGAAGTGTTCTTTGCCAAAACCCCCTCACATCCATTTCACAGTTAAAAACACCATCCTATTCATTATTCTGAGAAGGTTCCCTTTATTCTCATTTTTTAAAACATTCGCGCTTCCTTCCAGAAAGAGCTTCCATTCCCTTGTATGCCCCATTCATCCTCCTTCCAAACTGTTTTATTTACCTCTTCTTTTCTCTTACGGACCCATCTTTTAGCATTTCTTTTTTCCTCCTTATTAATTCCAAGCAATCTTTCTTTTGAAACTTCATCATTTGCTTTAGGTACAATCAACCAACGCTCTTTTTTTTAACTTTTAACGCTTGCATCACCTCTTCATTCCAACCACTCACTGGTTTCGCATTCTTAACTTCCTACTTTAGCACACCAACATACTTCTTTTGCACTGCTACAATTGCTTTCCAGATTTATTTTAGTTTCAGGACTTGTTTCACATCGAACCAATCTGATTTACTTGCGAGCGCTTCTAAATACCGTTATACCTTAATTATTTGTTCT
>JABUQX010098113.1:22500-30946 GCA_015478945.1 Trachelipus rathkii
GAATGTGTTTTCCTTAATCAATATCTGCCGTTTCCATTTTCAGATTTCTTCATGTGAATCTGTATAAGACTGATCATTTTGATCATCATTTTGTTCATCCAAGAATCTGAACTCAGTAAAACATTTTCTTTAGCTTTATAAAGTTTTACTCTTCTTTAGGCATAAATTGTTTTTATTCTGATCAATATAATCAAAGGGAGCTAATTTGTTTTGTGGATTTAGAACTGTTGGCAAGTAATAAAGTTTCTTCTCTTAATGGTACGCAAATGTTCAGTAACAGAATTTAAATGTTCATCTTTCATAAGTTTTTACACCGCTATCCTTACCAAGTTTTGCTAAATATTTTTGCACTGCATTAACGGCAGGTATTACAAAAGATAAATCCATCATCATCACTCGCTCTTTTAGTTAATTCTTCAAAAGGTTGTAGCAATCTAATTTATTCTCCATTAGCTTCCAGTGATTCGCATTTAAGATGTCTAGAATGTTTTTCGAATTTGAAGAATATATATAATTAATTGGCAATTTTTGCTCTAATGATCCTTTGCAGGCATATAAATATGAATGAATTCATCTTGTTTTTCCACATCTTTGATAGCTTGTGTATTGCAAGTAGAATTTGAATTTCTTAATTTAGTTGTAGCAATATTGGTTGATCTACTAAATGACTACCAATTTTTCCTACCAAGTTAAATAACTCTTTCATTGATTTTTGAGAAAATATAGCATCATGTATCTAACGCTGTAAGGAATAAATAAAACATGTCTCATTTATAACACCTGTCCTCTCATACTTTTGTAATGTTTGGTGCGTTATCTTAGACAACATGAATATTTTATTTTTGTAAATCCCAGCTCTTAGTATTTCCTCACTTTTTAGACATATTTTCTGCTGAATGCGAAACACTAAAACTACTGATTTGTAATGTTTCACTCTTCCTTTGAAAATCTTAATTATACCACATGACTGACAATACTTTAAAGCTTTCATTTTTATATGAGCAAGTCCAAATATCCTGATGTTAATGATATTACTTGAATTTCTTGCAGCTGAGTGTTATTTGTTCTTTTATATATTGTTTGGATAATCTATTCTGAAAGTACCTTTGATAGAATATTATATTGTGGACATACGTGATTTTATTAATCTCTTAAATCAAATCCAATGTCTTCAAAAAAAGAAAATGGCAGATTGTCCACAGCAATCAATTCCCTCCTAATTTTTGAAATGAATTTCTGTTATTTTTCTATCATTAATTTCCAAATCTTGTTTTAAATCAGTTATTCAACCAGTGGTAGGCCTGAAGAAATCTTTTTATTGAGGTAAGAAGTTTGATGATCGGGATGGACATGGATCATCATCTGCTTGTGATCTTGTGATATCAAAGTTTTCTTTTTGAAATTTTAAATGGTTCATGAACTTCATTCATTATTTTATCTCAAATATACAAATGGTTTTATGTTCTCTTCAGATGATCAAGTAAAGGTTTTGTGCTATAATATTTTGAACTTTTCTTTGGGTTTCCTCTTGATAGTAAATGTATTCCCAACGCGCACAAGTGTTACACCTCACGGGTTTAAGCCCTCTTCCAAGGATTGTAAACTTCTCTAGGTAGTTACTACTTAGGGTCCGGACGATGAAGGTGCATGATAATTGCATGTTTAAAGTCATCTTCATATATATATATATATATATAATATATTAGTATATATATATATATTCTATATATATATATAATTATATATATATATATAATATATATAATATATATAATATATATATATATATATATAATATATATATTATATATATATCATATATATATATATTATAATATATATATATATATATTATATATATATATAGGTCCGCCCTAAAAGTTCAGGCATGTAACTAGAAAACTATATAACAGCTACACGAAAAATAAATAATACTTTATTAATCAGGAGACACCTTCAACGCAGAAACTTTAAAAAAATAAAAAAAAACGCTTTTTAAAAATTAAAATTGTTAAAAATCTTTAAAATATTACAGTTTTTTGACAATTCGATGATGCCGCTCACTACGACTGATGACGAAGTTTGCCAAATGTGAATTTTTATTTTTTTTAAAACGGACAAATACCCACGGGTAAAACAAGAACGATAGATAGAGTCGGGGTTTCTTGGCCTACCGGGGACGGTCGGGGTTTCTCGGCCTACCCTCTGTCCCTCCGTCGGCTCGAAACCCCTAAGAAGGATATAAAAAGAAAATAATATTTTCTCTCCAATTATATTATAAGCGACATTTGGCAACTTTCTCTCGAGACTGACGCTTTCAAGGTCTTTCAGTCGAATCAGACTGCACTTTTACTAATATTAATATGGAGCTTATTAATAAATATTAGAATAAATTAATTTTTTTTTAATTTCTGCGGTAAAAATGTCTCCTGATTAATAAATGAATTTATTTTCGTTATATGTTAATAGTTTTTCTAGTTTACTGCCTGAACTTTTGGGATCTGGCCATATATATATATAGGTAAGTATAATGAAAATTTCATTCTCTGGCCGGAGACTCCGGCCTCCGGCCAAAATTAAAATTTTCTTTCTCCGGCCAAAATTACTCTCCGGTGCATCACTAATTATATATATTTATATATATATATATATACTAATATATATATATCTAATATATATATATATAGTATATATATATATATAATATATTATATATAGTAATATATATATATTATATATATATAATATATATATATATATATATAATATTAATATAACACCTAAAAGCAGGGTTGGTGATTTTTTTGATTTTTTTTTAAAAATCCAAAAAATCAATGATTTTTTTTTATTTATTTGATTTTTTTTTAGGCACAAATTGCCTTTTAAATTATTATTTGATAAAATTTCAGATTACCTAATTAATAAATAAGTTTAGTAAATTAATTAATTATTATTTAGTTTAAGTTTATTTAAATTATATATAATAACCGGTACTGTTATAATAATTTCTGAGTACTCTAATTTATTTATTTCTTTATTGAAAATGATTTGAAATTACATTGATGAATTTGCTTATTATATAGATGAATATACTTATCATTAGCAGGTGATAACTAAGATATTAATTCCATTTAGAAAAAAAAAAAAAATAAAGAAATCATGAATTTTTTTTCATAAAAAATCACAATTGATTTAATCAACTGATTAAATCAATTTTGATTTAATCAGTGCCAACCCTGATATGTTATATATACTTATATTATAATATATATTATAATTATATTTATATATTATCATATATATTATATATATATATATTATAATATATATATATATATATATTATATATATATTACTATATATATATATATATATATATATATATATATAATATATATATATATATATATATTCAGAGATGTACCGATACCAGAAAAGAGCCTGATACTGATACTCTATTTTTTTAGGTGTATTTGTGTTCTGCTAGGCAACTCAGGATGCATTCTGTACAACCAATAACTTTGTCAATTTATTTCATATTTGGCTGTGCCCAAGTATATTATTTTATAAATTTAAAATAGTATCTTTAAGAATAATAAATGTAAATATAATAATAACTTTTTAATATTTGCGTTTTATTCAAAAATTTCGCATTTCATTTACACTAAGTATTAAACGAAGTTTTACCTACTAGTTTTTTGTTTAACATGAATTTTAAGAACATATAAGCCATAAAATACATATAAAGAATAAAATAATGAAAGAAGAATCTCAAGTAATCAGCTTAAAGACAAAATAAAAAAACGCTATTATTCAAACATGACATAATTATAATATACTCCTTTAAGATAAAGATAGATATCATTTAATACTCAAATTCAAAAATTCTCAAATTGTGATGCAAAAACATTAAGCTTTCACCGGTATATGGCGAGAGCCTGTTCCTTTTTGGGGTGTTTACATTCTCACCTACACTAAAAATACGCTCGCTCTCGACTGATGAGGGAGGGGCTGATAAATATTTGCTTGCAAGCACCAGGGTTGGTGATTTTTATAAATTTTTTATTCACAAATTGCCTTTTTAATTATTTTGATAAAATTAGTAAATCCTAATTATTATCTAATTAATAATAAGTTTAGTAAATGTAAATATTATTTAGTTTAATTAAGTTATTTAAATTATATATATATTATTTAATTATTTTTATCTAATTTTATTTATTTCTTTATTGAAAATGATTTGAAACTACATTGATGAATTTGCTTATTGTATAGATGAAATATACTTATCATTAATCAGGTGATAACTGGGAATAATTATTAATTTAGAAAAAATAATTTGCTCAAAAAATCAAAAAAATCATGATTTTTTCATAAAAAAATCAATTGATTTAATCAACTGATTAAATCAATTTGATTTAATCAATGCCAACCCTGCCTAAAAGGCTATTGAATATCTTGTTTGAATCATCCCACTTCAACAGTAGCTCAATATTTTCCTACTTTCAGGAACCTAAAATTTTGTATGATGTTTAAATAAATTTTTTCTTAGACATGCATTATAAGAATTATGTTAGGAGCCACCCATAGAATTGGATTTCCAATCTGTTGTGGCTTCTTCTTCTTCTTCTTCTTCTTCTTCTTCTTCTTCTTCTTCTTCTTCTTCTTCTTCTTCTTCTTCTTCTTCTTCTTCTTCTTCTTCTGTCCTCTTTTCCTTCTATTTTATGATCTTCTTCTTCTTCTTCTTCTTCTTCTTCTTCTTCTTCCTTCTTCTTCTTCTTCTTCTTCTTCTTCTTTTTTCTTCTTCTTATTCTTTTTCATTTTCCTTCCTTTTTTTCCTGTTTACAACTTTTTCTTCTTCTCCTTTTCTCTTTTTTCTTTTCTTCTTCTTTGTTTGTTCTCTTTTCTTTATTTCTCCTTCTTTCTTATCTCTTCTTGCTTTTTTCTTGCTTCTTCTGTCTTCTTCTTCTTCTTCTTCTTCTTCTTCTTCTTCTTCTTCTTCTTCTTCTTCTTCTTCTTCTTCTTCTTCTTCTTCTTCTTCTTCTTCTTCTTCTTCTTCTTCTTCTTCTTCTAAATATTTCTTTCTTTCTTCTTCTCTTCTTCTTCTTCTTACTTCTCTCTTCTTCCTTCTTCTTCTTCTTTCCTTCTCTTTCTTCTTCTTCTTCTTCTTCTTCTTCTTCTTCATTATCTTCTTCCTTTCTTTTTATCTCTCTTCTTCTTTCCTTCTTCTTTTTTTCTAATTTCTTATTCATTTTTCTTCATTTTTTTTTTCTTTCTCTTCTTCTATTTTCCTATCTTTCTTTCTCGTCTTCTTACTTCATTCTTCCTTTCTTCTCCTTCTCTCTTTCTCTTCTTCTATCTTCTTTCTTCTTCTTTTCTCTTCTCTTCTCTCTTCTTCTTCTTCTTCTTCCTCTTCTTGTTCTTCTTCTTCTTCTTCTTCTATCTTTTTCTCTTCTTTTTTTCTTGCTTCGCTTCTCTTTCTCTCTTCTATACGTACGTTCTCTTCTTCTTCTCTCTTACGTTCTTCTTCTTCTTCTTCTTCTTCTTCTTCTTCTTTCCTTTATTCTAAATAATTTTCTAATTTTAATGAGCGTTAATAATAGATTTGAGCCACACAATTCCTAAAAAAGAAAAAATTTGAAATTATAATAATTTCTTTTTTATTTTTGAATTTCCAAATATATTTTTCACATTTATTTATTGATGTTATGTTAAATAATGGAATAGAAAAGAAATAACTCTGAGTTAATTAAAAAATTGCAAAATGGCCACAGCCTCTTGCACATTTCCTTTTATAATAACTTTTTTGTTGCATAAACACACGATTACCCTTTTCTGCCAAAGATATTTTTTATTTAAACAGCAATGGTTTGCTTTTAAATATTTTAAAATAAAACATTATTTTAAATTAGTAGATGATAATAATTAATTCTTCGGTAACAGTGTAGTTCAAGTTTTGAAATAGTTTTGCCCTCCGGATATGATGTCTAGTAATAAGTACAATTAAATTATTTTGTATGAAATAAACTTTAAAATTCATTGAAAGAGGCTTTGCAATCAGACTGACTGAGTACTAACAATAAACCAGTGAACCTAAAGACACTATCGGGTTATTTCATCATCAATAAACAACAATTATTACAATTTAAGTATTAAACAGTTTTAGTCAGAGATATTCTTTATTTTCTTAATTTCATAACAAATGGCCATTTCATTGATACATTTTTTATGTGTATCCAAACTATGTCTACACTATCTCATATTTGGTAAAAAGTATTTTTGTAGTTGCAATTGAGACTTGCAGCTCCTAAATACGGACTACCGAATCCATCTCCTTCCTGTCTGGGGTTTAGTGATTGCTTTTGACAGTGTTGATTGCCACATGATATAAATTAAGAATTTTGATGTGTAATTAGGACAGAGTTTTATTTTTAGACTGATTGAGTTTTTTTATTTAGTAGTATATATTTTATTTTTAGTTGTTTAACATCGCCTTTTAAACCTTAACTTACGAAATCTTTGGGATTCTTATTTCAGAATATTTTCTACAATGAAAGGCCACATATTGCTTATACTTGAAAAAGTATTAAAATGAACGATCTTTGGTCAAGAGTCATGCTTATCAAAGTCAGAAATTGAGAGAATTAAGATATTTGTAAGGAAATCGATGTTGATGAAGAGGAAAGTCAACATTGAAATCATAAAAATCCTGAAAAATTATCCAACAACCCACTGATTGAGATAGCTCACATAGATGCTCAACCATTGTGAGAGGTTGGCTGTTAAATTTTTGTTTTTTTTCTTGAAGTTTAGAAACAGGATAATAATTAAGGGAATGGGAAGCATTTCTTTATTATTATTTTATTATTAATTATTATTATTATTATTATTTTATTATTATTATCTAATTAAATTATTATTAAATGTATTAATTGTGAATTATTCTTATTTTTTTTTTCATAACGAATTTAACGAGTCTGAAAAATGCTTTTCATTTATTGTTGAGTAGAAATAAAAACCACTTAAGTTCATACTTGAACAAACTGGAGTCACGTTCTATTGTTAATCATATTTGTAATATTTTGCAAATGCGGTTAAAATAATAAAAACAGGCTCTAAAATAACTTAAAATAATTTTATGTACTATAATTTTTTGTTGTCTTCCCCCCAATGACCACAAAATTGCCATTCTAATTACCATCGATGAACAATTCATTTGGCCCCATCAATTGTACTCATGTTTTTTTGAAAGTGGCTTTCGTCTCCAAACTACATTACTCAATGCTACTTGGTATTTTATTAACTCCTGGGATTCCATGCAAGAACTATTCTCCACTTTGTCAAAAACTCAATTATCCAATAATTTTTCTGGTTTCTCTTTCTGCGTATTTTGGCACTGCGCCAAAAAGAAAATTCTCATTCTGGTTCTTTCTCTTTCCTTCTGTGTTGATCTTCTCAGAAGACAACTCCAAGATCACTGTCAAGAAAAACATCTGACCAAATTGACAAACAATTTGCTCAGATGCTTTCTATTCCATTTTAAATTAACTCTGACGCTATTCCTACTTTCTCCACTTCCACCCTCGCCACTCCAGTTCATTAATTTCTAGCAATTGTAAATTCCTTCTCTTCCCCTACATATAAGGTCCTCATTAGTATACTCGTGCAAGTGTGAGGACTGCAACGTCCGCTATGTGGACTAAACAGGCTTTCGACTTTACTTGAGCTTCTCTCTCTCTCTCTCTCTCTCTCTCATCTCTCTCTCTCTCTCCCTCTCTCTCCCTCTCTCTCCTCTTCTCTCTCTCTCCCCCCCATGCTCTCCAGGCCAGCTATTAGCCATCGTCTTCTCTCCAATCTCCTCTCTCTCTCTTCCTCTCTTCTTCTCTCTTCTCTGTCTCTCCTCTCTCCTCATCTCTCTTCCTCTCACTCCTCTTTCCTCTCTCCTCTCCTCTCATCTCTCTCTCTCTCGTCATCTCTCTCTCTCTCTCTCTCTCTCTCCTCTCTCTCTCGTCCTTTCTTCTCCATCTGCTCTCTCTCTCCGTCCTCTCTCTCTCTCCCGTCTCTCTCTCTCTCTCTTCTCATCTCTCTCTCCTCTCTCTCGTCTCTCTCTCTTCTCTCTCTCTCTCTCTCTCTCTCGTCTCTCTCTCCTCTCTCTCTCTCTCTCTCTCCTCTCTCTCTCTCTCTCTCTCTCTCTCTCTCATCTTCTCTCTCTCTCTCTCTCTCTCTCTCCTCTCTCGAACTATTTATCTCTTCTCATCTTTGGTCCTCTCCCTCTCTCTCCTCTCTCAATCTCCCTTCCTCGTCTCTCCTCTCTTCTCGTTCTCTCTCTCTCCCTCCCTGCTCTTCCTCTTCATCCTCCTCTCTCCTCCTCCTTCTCTTCTCCTCTCTCTCTTTCCCTCCCTCACATCCTCTCTCACCCCTCTTCTCCCTCCCTCCTTCCTCTCTC
>JABUQX010098114.1:0-10467 GCA_015478945.1 Trachelipus rathkii
TCAAATCTTAAAACCTCCTACTCTCCCCTTGGGACTAACAAAAATTTTCACTTTACCTGCCTTTTGGGACGTTCCATGAATAGATAAAGCACACAATGGGTTAGTAAATACCACAATCAAAATCCTACTGGGAAAAACAAAAAGGGGTGGTTGTTTCCATTTGTCAAAATTGCCATACATCAGATTGTGTATGTGCATGTGTTCGTGTAGATGTGTAAGCGTTCCAACCTGATATTCCAATGCAGTAAAAATTTAAAAGACTTAGAGGTTGTAGTAAATGTGGGTTTATTGAATTAGGTTAAAATTTATATAATTAAATTGAGAAAGTGTAATCATGCATGAGAGATCCGCATTTTTTTACATTAAGAAAAAACAATGTTGACCTAATCCAATAAAAACCCCAAACACTAAATAAAAAATACGATGCGCGGCAAACATCAACAATGCTATGTTGAACTATGGTTTACTTGTAATACCATCTTCCACAAGCAAAGTAGCCTTGCATTGTTAATACTCAAACATACCTTTCCGTACGTTCACCACAATGAAAACAATACCCGACTTGAGGGTCTTGTTTATGATCTGGGTCTTGAAATAAAATGTCTACAAACAGTAGCACAAAAAAAATATAAGTTGTACAAGTCGAATATGCTTAAACATTAAATAGGTTTCATGAAAGTAAATATCAAAACTAATGTTAAACTATTATGTAAAAATAATAAATAAAAATAACAAGTATGTGTCAGCTGTTGTCCCTGTAAATACAATACCAAAGTGAATATACTTCCTCATATGGTAAAAGCATTTTGATAAATAAACCTTTAGCTGATAACACCTAAGAAATAAGAATAATAGGGAAATCGCATATACGTAGCACATATACAATAATGCATGCTCATGTTGGTTATACAAACCATTACGGTATAGTTACTTCTTTTGGAATTTATTAGCTGGGACTTGAATAAATTAATAAAAAAGTTGCGATCGTATTGAAGAGTTAGGTAAAAATTTTTTCATGAGCAAGCCGATTTGCTCGCAAAAAAATTCAAAATAGAAATTATTCATCTTCAGTGTTGAAGTGAGTGAGTGTGTGTAGTGTTCATACTGTCAACAATCTTGACTTAATGAATTGGATTGACGAATTGACAGTTTACTTAAAATATTATTTCAATTTTACGATATATTTTGTTAAATCCTAAAATATTCACGAGAAGCCTATGATATGGAACTTTTAAAAAACTTGATTACAATACAGACATGTAGAGTATGGAGAACAGGTCGATTGATTATGCCTTGTTTATGTAATAAATAAATTGATAATTTTATTTCTAAAATAATTTTTCTTATTTGGCTATTCGACTATAGTAGTGTGATATATAGAGTATTAGAAGCGTATAATAATGTCATATTTAACCAACTTAACCAAGGTATCATTCAACAATAAATGAATAAATCCAGTAAAAAATAAAACAGTTCATTTTAGCTGAAATGCATTATTACGTAGATCAGTGAACAAAAATCAGAATTGTATATTTGTCGCACCTATGCGATAAAAACGAGGAAGAAATGCGCGGCGACCCAACAACTAATTTTATCGACCGTGAATTATGGTTAGCCGGACAAGGCCATAAATTTAAATATAGATTTGGTGTGCATTAACACTGAGTAATGTGTAAGTATCTGTGTTGAGACTTGAGGAAGAGCTTTTCACAGATTAGAGCTTTTGAGGATACTGAAAGGATTCCAGTTTTTTTGTGTTCAAAAATTATAGAGAATATGATTTTTAGTGTCGTTTGGCTATATATGAGAGTGCGACTTCCTTTGGTTTAATGTAGCCTTCCTATTCTCATGGGTGCACTTATATATATATTTATGTATTGCATGTTCATACTTGATGAGTTGAAATGAACTGGAGAAATGATTGTACTAACCTGTCTTATTGGATAACTTAGGTATTCTTCATTCTGAAGTGAAATTATTCTTGCTTATCATTTGTTGATTTTAGTACACTTAATAAAAGCTAAATGAAAATAATTGGAGCATCAAAAGATAAAACAGTGTGTGTGTGTGCTTTTGTTAGGATAGTATTCTATTGGGATAGTTATTATTATATGAGTTAAAATGTTTACTAATTGAGTTATTTCAGAATGATGAGGAAAGTTTATCTTAAGTAAACTTTTTATTTATTATCATTATTTATGGTCTTTGCCACTAATATTGGTGGCTCCTGGGAAGAATAGAGCTTATTTTATACATAATACTGCAAATAACAAGATATAGATTGGGAAACAAAACTAAAATAGTAATCTTTAAAAGATTATAAAATTTAACTCAACAATGATATATAAAATAATAAACGAGACTAAAAAGATTTATGGGATTATGGCTTGCTTCACATATAGAGAGTAAGCATTAGTAAATGACATTTAATAACAAACAGTGATATGTAGTGAGGCGATTTTATTTGTGTGGCAAAGAATAAATTTCAAAGAAAAATACTACAGATCGTATTCCCAGTTTCTAGAGCTCTTTGCTGAAATGGAACAGTATGTCCTAATAGAAAGTTTACAAATTTTTGAGACTTTTATTCACACCTCTCATTCACCTCTTCTTGATAATACTGATTTATTTTTTGTACTTAAATTGTAACAATAATATTAACAAAATTGAAAGAAAAAAACTAAAATAATAATTACCGCAATTTTAATTGAAACTGCATGTGAAAGCACGTAAGACGTTGAATCATTTGGCTGAGGGATTCCAGAATCCTAGGGTGATTATGGTCATACAAGGCATTTGGGCTGTAAAAAGAAAATGAAAGGTGCAAAGAAAAGGGTGAACCTTTATATAATAATGAGCAGGATCTTAATATTTTATAATAACTTTTTTCTGAGTTTTATCTTTAGTTAGAGAATTTGTAATGTTGGGGAGGCTTAAAGTACATAGGAAATCCTTTGGGTGTTTCCAATTTGGTACTCTGTGCAACGGGTATTTGGAAGAAAAGTTGGTGTATTTTGGTCAATATGTAACGAGGAAATTTTTAGACAACATTCAAAATTTTGTAATAAACCAAAAACTATTACAGGAAATTATTTTTTGCGATTCTTAAAGCTTTTACTTGGATAATTATAATATAAGGTGAGAAGGTGAATGAGATAGTGGCAAACTTAAAGTGTTTAGGTGTTTAATCAAAAAATTCCATTTTGTTGTGGCATAAAAATCATCTTAAAGGACATAATCAGTAAAGAATACATTTGAAAAGTTGGGAAACTGGCAGGGGTGGTTTTTATAACTTCTAGGGCTATAATAAGGAAAGAGTTTTATATTCCGTAATTCCTATTCGTAGTTTAATGAAAATATTATAAAATTGCATAAGTGTAAATTAATGTATGGCAGAACCATAAAAATTAATCAGAAGCCATTACAAGAGATTAAGAA
Organism: Trachelipus rathkii; assembly: GCA_015478945.1. Taxonomy (NCBI): domain Eukaryota; kingdom Metazoa; phylum Arthropoda; class Malacostraca; order Isopoda; family Trachelipodidae; genus Trachelipus; species Trachelipus rathkii. Next base: position 3,439 of record JABUQX010098114.1, read on the forward strand.
TAGAATAATCCATTCAGGTTACGTTTAGAGTACAATCTTTACAGCAATTGGACCAACAATATAAAATCAGAAATGTAGTAGAGAAGATTACATATTATATTATAACTTTGCACATACACTCATAGGAACTCCGTCAGTTTGAATCTAGAGGTAGATAATATGCTTATTTCTGCTTTTCATATTCATGTGTCTGACTTGGATTCCACAACTTATAGGTTGGGACCAGGGAGTAGTATATGTAAGCTGCAGTGCAAATAATTAAAGATAATATACATTAAATTCCAGATGTAATAAAAAGATTGACGTTTTGCATATGAAAGGTTTATGAATTTCCCATTTGTGGGTAAAGCTAGTTTTCTAGGAGGCTTGGGTGAATCTTTAGTCAAACAGGTGAAAAATATAATATACAGGGCTATAAGGAAAAAATATTACTTGAAATTGATCGAGTTTTTCTTATTAGTAAAGGAAGCAATAGATAAAAATAAAAGGCAGTAGCATGTTAGTGCAATAATTGAGAAAACCCTGAGGTGATGCAAATAGCATTTGCATACCCGGAGATATTGCTGAATGAGGATTGAGGTTCAGCTTTGGTTGTTGTCATTCTCATTTATTTCATGATGTTCATGATGGTGTAGTGATCCTGATTGGTCTCCCTGTGAACCTGATCAGGATCAGTTATATTTGCCTTTTTCAAACCACACACAACACACACCACCCACCTCACACACCACTCTGCTTTCCACCCAACTACAGGAAAAGTGAAATCTAAATTTGATGATTTTGACTATGATGAATTCTTATCAAACCTACAATATCTTGCAACTAACCAGCAAGATAAATATAAAAAAACCACACACTTCACTGGAAGTTGGAGATGTTGTAGCCATTAAAGAAAACTTCTGTAAACCATACTTTTACAGATATTGAATTATGTAACAAAGTAAATAAAAAGTATAAGCTCTAAACAATTGTTTCTGTAAAAATTAAAAGATCAATCGATGAATTAAGCCCAGACACAGTATAAATTTCGCTAATTTGATAAAAATACATTTTCAGTAAAAAGATTAATCTGCCAGAAACAGTTTCCCCCCCTCCCGATAATTGGGTTAAAGTAGATCCGTTTTCTACTGGGTAACTACCGTAGCATACAAAATAATAACACTGAATAAAATGGATATTTTACTAGAAACTAAACTAAAAAAAACCCTAAAAAAATTGTTTTAAAACCCCCCAAAAAATGCCCCACGGGGTGTCGGGGGGGTTGATAACTCGTAGATTCACGCTTTCTAGTTGTTTGTAAACATAATAAACAAGACCTATGATGCCATTTTAATAAAATAGCGGGCAGTGCCAGAAATCTTTCTAGCATTAGAATTTTGATAAAGGACTTGTTAATAACATAAGAGAACTCTATTGTAGACATTGCAAAGTTAAAGTATTTAATGAAAATACTAGGTCAGATATATTTAGTATTGAATTTGGAGTACCCCAGGGTAGTGTATTGAGCCCTTGTCTCTTTTAAATCATGATAAATGATAGTTTTTGTGTAATGTATCAAGGGAATTCCGTTATAAAGAATCCATGTAGGGAGAGCATATGAAAAAGTATTGTTAAGGAAGCAAAGTCTGAACCACAAAAAATTATAGTTATCAGGTAGTTTCGTCGGAATGGTTTGGCTTACACTAGCTGGCGAGTTTGCGATGAGGCTCATTGGAGACGGTGCTTATTATGATATTTAAAATCAGATTCCATTCCTGGATCTAGTTTAACTTTGAACTGGGGGTCTTGAGTCTTGTGCACATAAACTACGAAGACTATCTGGAAAAATTAACGAGTGACAAAATGATTTAATCTGAAAATTTATCTGTGTTTATTAAAGTTTATTGTTGATTTTTACTGTCTAAATTTTACGGTTAAATTGGGAAAAGTATGGAGCTAGACATATAGTGTCTACCTGTAATAGCGTACATATTAATGTTTTTGCCTGTGCCCTTCAAAGTTATTCCAGAATTTTTGCTCTCTGAGTGTGGTCGAGGGAGGTTGGAGGATCTGTCATGTTCAACGATCCTCGTTGGAGCTATGCGGGACGGAACCATAGTGCTTAATCTGGGTGACGTGGCTGGTGCCGGTGGTGAGGATGCCGGCAGGGTGGTCGGCCTCGCGCGGAGTTTCGATAGATGAGCGTTCCTGAGACTGGGTTGCAGCGAGGTAGCTGAAGGTAATGTGCAGTAGAAGCGTCGAGTGTGTCGTGTTCGTGGTAAGCTTACATTTTAATTAAAAAATGTTCCGTGAAAACTAAATTACGACGCTGTTTTTGCTGTGCAGACAGTTGATACTCTGGCCGTGTGATGCTTGTATCGTAGGGGCTCGAGTTGATATATTAGTCTCCGGAGTCGTGATTGTCATGTATTGAGTATGATTATTCCTGTAGTTGAGCGATTATTTCATGCTGTTAGTGTGGATGCTGAATTGTATTTAAGCGTATTTATTCGCTACTATTGGATTCATTATATTAATTATGATTATTAATGTATTATTATTAGTTTAGGTATCATGTTACCTATGTATGTGATTATTATTATTAAATAATTATTATTATTATTATTGATTATTATTATTATTTATTATTATTATTAGTTATTAATTAATTATTATTATTATTATTATTGATTATGTTATTATAATTATTGTTATGTATTATTATTATATTCGAATGTAATATTTGATCCTTTTGTGATTATTTTTGTATCATATATTATCAAGTTATTATAGAATTAATTATTTTATGTATTATTAATTATTATTATCGTCGTTATAATGTCATCAGATTATTTGATTATTGATTATTATTATTATATTATTAGTTATTAATTTATTATTGATTGATTATTATTATTATTATCTGATTTTTTTACAATATTGGTGGCTAATACGGAATATTGTATTAATATTAGTTGATTGTAATTATTATTATGTAATTATTAAGTCCCTTATTATTGATTTTATTATTATTATTGATGTACGAATGCTATGATCTGTTGTCAGTTAACTCTTATGTGTGATACAAGGTATTACGTATTCCATATGTATCATAGGGACGATTTTGATGTTAGATGATTGGTATTGTTATTGAAGTTGACGGTGTGTTGTATTGTATTAGTTATGTTGGTAGTGTAGTTTATTTGAATTATGTATTATTCGAGGTGTATTACACTTCGAATTTATTTCGATGTATTGATAAGATCGGTACTATCGTCTTCGCTTTCCTTAAAATGTGAATGATTTGCAGATATTATGTTGGATTTATATGTATCAATTAGGCTTGTATAGTATTAGTTTATTATGTATTGGGATTCTAGTTGACGTGTATTAATGTCGCGATTATTGTATTTATTATGTATCTATTGAATCTGAGTTGATTGGATTAGTTTGATATATGTATATTAGTGTATTATCTATATTATTGATTATTATTATTGATTGTAGATATGGTATTAATTATTTGCATTAGTTAGTTGCTGTTATATAGATCTATATGTATTATTTATCCGATGTATTGTGAGTGTCGAGTTAGTGTATTGGATTAGTTATTCATTACTTATTGGATGATTTTATTACTTAGTTAGTTCATTATTATTATGTGATTATTAATAAGATAGACTGAGTACTTCTACATATTAGAATGACAGAGCATCATGTCATTGTAACTGACAGATGCTACATGGCTTTGAAACAATTTTCTTCTAGATTTATAAGTATTGCAACACATTATCTTTTTATGCAAATATTCATCATCAAACTCAGAATTTTTTTTGATTTATTAATAATTATTCTCTCACCTAATTAATTCAAATATTAGTATGCTTAACTATGACTTGTATTATTATTAGTTATTATTATTATTTACTTATTATTATTATTAGTTATTATTTATTACTAAGATTGAGTGTTTTGTTTTAATTGACAACGTTGATGTCTGTAACTATTCTGTAAATTATGAATTACTTATTACTTAAATAATGTAAGCTTATAATCGATTCATTATTATCTTCGAATTATTATTTCATTATTATCATTATTATTATGTATTATTATATTTAAGATTAATATGGTAATTATCTACTTATTATAATTATTATTGATAAGAATACTATTCTTTATTGTTTTTAATTGTGTTTTACTTATAATTTTTTTATATTATGTATTATTATGTTTATTATTAGTTATTATTATTAGTTATTATTATTATTATTATTTATTATTGATTATCTATTATTAATTCATTAATTATGTAATATTATTGATTATACTGTAGTTATTATTAGTTATTATGTTATTAATTAATTAATTAAGTTGTTAATTATTATTAGATGAAGTTATTATTAAATTATTAATTATTATTATTAATCTATTGAAATGATTTGTGTACTTATTATTATGATTATTATTATTTTTATCTACTTTTATTATTATTGATTGATTATTATTATTATTATTATGTATTATTTATTCATTATCCATTATTCTGGAGTATACTTGAGTAATTATGTATGTATTATGATTATTATTGATTATTATTATTATTATTATTATTGATGTATTATTATTATTATGAATGTATGTATGTATTATTATGTATTATTATTCTTTGTATTTTTTTTTTATCATAAGCTTAGAACCTGTCCTCTAATTTTTTTTAGAAGTAAAATATTAATAGATTAATTCAGTTAATATATGATGTGTTGATTTGGTTATTATGGTCTCTGCTAATATAATGTTATCTGCCCAATTTATTAACAATTGGTTTTGGGATTACGATTGGCTCGATCCTTCAAATTCAATCTACTTAAGATTATAATCTAGTACTTATATTACTTGTTGGGGCTCACATCGGGCACCGAAGATCTGTGTTGCAGATTTTCATGAATAATGGATATATCAGTTAAGATTAGGTACGCAACTAAATACTTAAAAACTTGTATATTATGCCCGTACTTATATTGGTTTATTTTCTGAATTATGTATATTGATTATTAATTATATAATATCAATGTATGTGATTATTATTGTTATTATTATTATTATGTATTTTATTTATTATTATTATTAATTATTATTATTATTATTACTTATTATTATTAATTATTATTATTATTTATTATTATTATTAATTATTGATTATTAAGTTAATATTTGTTATTTTTATTTTTATGTTTTACTACTTATTTTTTTATTTTTATTATTATTGATCTATTATTGATCTATTATTATTATATTAATTCTGATTCGTATTATTTAATTTACTAGTTATTATATATTAATTGATTATTATTATTGATTATCTATTATTATGTTAATTGGATTATTATTATTATTATTTATGATTATTATTATATTAGTCAGTCTATTAATTATTATTATTATTATTAATTGATCGTATTATTTTATTATTATTATTATTAATACTAATGAATAGTTATCACTTATCTTATCATTAGTATCAATTATGATTCATTGTATTATTATTGATTATTATTATTAAATTAGTTGATTATTGATTAATTATTATTATTGATTATATTACTTAATTATAATTATGGTATTATTATTCATTCAATTTACTTTATTGTATCGTCATTAATATATTATTGTTAATCGAATTTATTATTATGTCAGATTTATTGAACTTGGATGTTAATTGATTGATTAGTTGATTATTATTATTATTATTTAGTTATTATTATTATTATTAATTTAGGTTATTATTATTAGTGTATACATTATCTTATACGGTAAGATATACCTCTTTTCCTCATTTTAAATGTTTTCAATATGTTTATTATGTTTTAAATATATGTTACATATTTTATTTTTTGTATTATTTGTTTATTGTATTATTTTTTTGTATTATTTTTATGTATTTCTACTTTTTTTTCAAGACAGTGATTTAAGTGTATTATTATTGATTATTGATTATTATATTATTCATGTATTTATTAATTAATTATAGTTATGTAATCATTATTATGTATTATTATGTATGTATGTTAATATTCTTATTATTATGTATTCTAATTATATTGAGATAGGTTAACTATTAATATTAATATTAATATAATATTAATATTAAATATTATATTAATATTAAGTCATTAATATTAATCATGTATATAATATTAATATGTAATAATTAAATATTAGGTTTATTAGTTATTATTATAGTATATTATTCATGTAGTTATTATTATTATTATTATTATTATTCAGTTATTCAATTATTCAATTACTGATTAGAGCTTGAGCACTTTACCCGTCATTGACTCATTAGCTATTGACGTGATTACCTATTACTATTATTATTATTATTATTAATTATTATTATTTATTGATTCAATTTTATTATTCATTATTATTTAGGTTCATTATTAATTATTATTATTATTGATTATTATTATTATTATTATTACTAGTTATTATTAAGATTATTATAAGTTTATTTATATTATTTCCATTTATTTTTTTATTTATTTCTTATTATTTTAAATTTTTATTATATTGTTTTATTGATTTTTATGTATTTGTTACTGTATTATATTTTATTATTATTATTCTGTACTTATTTTATTATTAAATTATTATTGATTATTATCTATTATTATTATTAATTATTAGTTAGTTAGTTAGTTATCGTCAATCGTTAGGGTAACGTCAATCAATCCTAAGAAGGCTTATGGTATACTTTACTGAAAATCCAATTTGGAACTTGGAAACTGTGTCTGGTATGTATTATTATTATTATTCATTATTATTATTATTATTATTATGAATTATTATTATTTTAATTATTATATTAGTTATTATAATTAATTATTATTATTATTATTATTATTAATTATTATGTATGATTATGCTTTATTAGTTTTTATTATTAGTTATTATTGTATTATGTATTATTATTATTATTATTATGTACTTATATTATTATTATTATTATTAGTTATTATTATTATTTATGCTACTTCGATGCTA
>JABUQX010098115.1:0-5000 GCA_015478945.1 Trachelipus rathkii
ATATATATATATATATATATATATATATATATATATATATATATATATATATATATATATATATATATATATATATATATATATATATATATATATATATATATATATATATATATATATATATATATATAGAAGAGTTTCACAACTATATCTCAAAAACTACAATAGCTACAGCGAAAAGGAATACATTGTTGAAATCCTGGTAACATTTTATTGCGGAAACTGTAAAAAAAAAACAAATCTCAAAAACTACAATAGCTACAGCGAAAAGGAATACATTTTTGGAATCCTTGTAAAATTTTAGTTAGGAAAATGTAAAAAAAAAATAAATAAATAAATAAATAAAATAAATATTGGCTATTTTTTTTTTAGGAGCAGGGGATATATATATATATATATATATATATATATATATATATATATTTATATATATATATATATATATATATATATATATATATATATATATATATATATATATATATATATATATATATATATATATATATATATATATATTTTATTTATAAAGATATTACACAGCAATGTAGGGGCAGCCGACGGGGAACACAGGGGGGGACGTTTTCCATACCCCGTAGGGGAGGGGCGGAGGAACCCCCGCGACACCCAAATACCAAAGAGCGGGGGTTCCGGAGACCCTCCCCGGAGGGGGGGAATTAGTCCTACCCCGTAGTTCCCCGGAAGGCTGAGAGACCCCGACTCCTGCCATCGGTGCGGTATACCCTTGGGTATTCTTTAGTAAAAAAAAAAAGCAAAATTTAATAGAAAGTCTATTTATTTTAACGAGTAACCAATAAAAGGTCTCTAAATAGGCTTTCTAATCATATTACTATAATTATTAACAATAATTTTTTTTATTTTTTTATTTTTTTTACATTTTCCTATTTAAAATTTTTATTTTTTTTTTTTTTACATTTTCCGCACTAAAATTGGACCAGCATTCCAGCAATGTATTCCTTTTCCTGGTAGCTGTTGTAGTTTTTGAGATATGGATTGTGGCTCTTCTAGAGGCTGACCATATATATATATATATAGAGTATATATATATATATATATATATATATATATATATATATATATATATATATATATATATATATATATATATATATATATATATATATATATATATATATATATATATATATATATATATATATATATATATATATATATATATATATATATATATATATATGTGAATTTGTTTGAAAAGACAATTTCAAGGTCAGGATTTATTTAAAAGTATATTAAAATGTATATCTGAATTTAAAACAATTTAATTTTAACTACTATTTAATTATTATTATAAGGTATTTTTTCTCTCTCAATAAATGTTCAAAAGAATTGTTTTTCTTAAATTTGTAACTTTTTTGTACTTCACAATAAATTGAAGATATTTATTTCGTAAGAATATTTCTTATTTTTTAATTTAGGTTAAAGCTGAATTTTTTGTTCGAATGCCTTCATTTGTCAAAAAATAAAATGTCGTGATGAAACAAAGGTCCACATATATATATATATATATATATATATATATATATATATATATATATATATATATATATATATATATATATATATATATATATATATATATATATATATATATATATATAAATATATATAAATATATATATATATATATATATATATATATATATATATATATATATATAGGCCCTGTTATGTTTTAAGACTCCGTCAGTTTTGATTTTTTTTTTTTTTTTTTTTTTGCTAGTATATGATACTAACAATGAATTTCAGTGGTGATTGACATGATTCAAAAGTTCGAAATATTTTAAATAATTATTTAAAAATCACATTTATATCAATAAAATTTTTAAAAAATGAAATATCTCAAAAAGTACGCCACTTACAGAAAAACCAATTACATATTTGAAATCAGCGTATAAAGCTTATTACAAAAATGTAAAAAACAAAAAAAAACAAAAAAAATATTTTTTTTTCATAAATGAAATATCTCGAAAAGTACAACACTTACAGAAAAACCAATTACATATTTGGAATCAGCGTGTAAAGCTTATTACAAAAATGTAAAAATAATAAAAAAAAAAAAAAAATTAGGGGGCTCGAGCCGACGGGGACAGAGGGGCGTTTTCCATACCCCGTAGGGGAGGGGCGGAGGAACCCCCGCGACACCCAAATACCAAAGAGCGGGGGTTCCGGAGACCCTCCCCGGAGGGGGGGAAATAGTCCTACCCTGTCGTTCCCCCGGAAGGCCGAGAGACCCCGACTCCTGCCATCTTTGCGGTTTACCCTTGGGTATTCCTTTAGCTAAAAAAAAAAAAAAAATTTAAAACTGACGGAGTCGTAAAACATAACTGGTCCTATATATTTGAACCGCGTCTTTCACCCCTTAAATTGACTGTTAGGATCATATACTAGAAATATATAAAAAAAAAACAAAAAAAAAATCAAAACTGACGGAGTCTTAAAACATAACAGGTCCTATATATATATATATATATATATATATATATATATATATATATATATATATATATATATATATATATATATATATATATGAAATATATATTTGCATGTTAAATAATTTAAATTAAAATAATTATTAATATATTTTTAAGCTCCTGAAATATTTCAAACATAACCTGAAAATTTCTATCTTTCTGCTTATATTGACCGTGACAACTCTGACTGAATATCAACCAATACAATAAACTCCTAAAAATGTTAAACACTCATTAGATAATCCTTACCTTAAACCCAAGAGAATCTTTGATTCAGAGAGGAGCAACTTTGATGCTTAGAGTCGAAGGACCGGAAATGAAATCTTTGAAATTTGAATCACTGTTTACTTTCATTATTAATAAACACTTGTACAAAATTGTTTATCTATGGAATTTGGCAATATTGTTGCCTTTATTAGCAGGGGTAATTAACTGTTTTTTTGTTTATATATATATATATATATATATATATATATATATATATATATATATATATATATATATATATATATATATATATATATATATATATATATATATATATATATATATGTATATATATATATATATATATTTATATATATATATATATATATATATATATATATGTATATATATTAGAGTATATATATATATATATATATATATATATATATATATATATATATATATATATATATATATATATATATATATATATATATATATATATATATTGAGGTGGGCAGGATACGTTACTCCGCTTCTCCGTTACTAACGGAATAAGTTTTTCGATTTTTAGTCGACTGGTTTTATCTCAAAATTTTCAGAAAGCTTGTTAAATAATTTTGTTTCTATATATATATATATATATATATATATATATATATATATATATATATATATCTATTATATATATATATATATATATACATATATAAACATATATATATATATATGTTATTATAAACTTGCATATATATATATATATATATATATATATATATAAATATATATATATATATATATATATATATATATATATATATATATATATATATATATATATATATATATATATATATATATATATATGTGTATATATTTTTATATATATATATATATATATATATATATATATATATATATATATATATATATATATATATATATATATATATATATTTATATATATATATATATATATAAATATATATATATAAAACACACGTTTGTTTAACAAAATATCCTCATTGCTACCTCTATCAACCCTCGGAGTACACAGATGTACGCACGCACACATACATAACATTAGAATACCCAAAATCTCCGGTTACGAAGTAACGACGCGTCAAACAACATCACGTGGTTTATCTTACATCATCCGTAACTTTGAAACGAAGCGTCATACAACATAGCTTATTTAACAATAAATGTTCCTTATCGTTTGCTCTATCAGCCCTCCGAGTTTGTCGCAGAGGTTTTGAATCACCCTGTATATATATATATATATATATATATATATATATATATATATATGAGCATTCATCTAGAAATATATTTATATATATATATATATATATATATATATATATATATATATATATATTCATATGTATCTATATATATATATATATATATATATATATATATATATATATATATATATATATATATATATATATATATATATATATATATATATATATATATATATATATATATATATGTATATATATATATATATATAATATATATATATATATATATATATATATATATATATATATATATATATATATATATATATATATATATATATATATATATATATATATATATATATATATTAAAGGTAAGGGACTTTCAAAGATGACAGAAACACTCATGCTGGAGATAGATAATAGATTTCAAACTCTGCAAAACGATGACGCATGTGCAATAGCAACTTTTCTAAATCCTAGATACAAAACCAAATTTCTTGAACCACGTGTTTTACAGAGGGTTAAAATTAATTTAGGATGCCTATGTGATGAAATGCTGCTAAAGGCAGAAATATCACCAGCCAATAAAAAGCAAAAGATCACAGAAACAGACACGCAATTACCATCTGTTAGCGATATCATTGCCGAATCCATGAACGTTTTTTTGGCTTCTAGCACAAATCTAGCAGCGATGTTCGGAGGTGTCAAAAGACACTATCATTGATCGAAGAGTATCAAAAGAGAAAAAGCTTGAAATCAGATAAAGATCCACTGGTTTTGTGGCGTATAATTGTAAAAGTTTTCCACATCTTGCAGAAGTCGCCAGGGAATTCTTAGTATGCCCTTCAACAAGTGTAGCTAGTGAGCGTCTTTCAGTGGTGCAGATCTCATTTACGACGAAAAGAGAAGCAAACTCTCCTCTGAAAGGGCTCTGAAGCTTTTGTTATTGAAACATAATTTGGAATTATTAATTTAAAGCATTAATATATATAACCTTTTTCCAAATGGGTGGAGGCTGGGG
>JABUQX010098115.1:10000-17500 GCA_015478945.1 Trachelipus rathkii
CCACTTTTTTCAAGCCTTTTCTAGCCTCCCCTGAGCCTAGAATAGCCCTAATATGGGTGTCTACCCCTAGGTAATAAGGTATGAGGAATCGAATGGTGTACATTACAAGTTGCTAGAATGCTTCCTACTACGAGTTAGTATTTTTATAACACTTATAGCATGACAGAATATATATCTAAAGAGTTACACAGTTGAGACAGTGATCGCAAACGTTTCCGAGTCCGCGTCCGCAGGTCAACCCATCCGCGAAACCGCCGCCGCGTGCGCCCGCAGGCGCAAAATTACCGCGTAACCGCCGCCGCGTGCGCCCGCAGGCGCAATATTTCCGCGTAACCGTCGCCGCGTGCGTCCGCAGACGCAAAATTCCCGCGTGAACGAAAAATATGATATCAATGTAAACTATTCAAAGAATTTCGTTTCAAATATACTACGAGTCATTCATTTTTACTACAATTGTACGAAATTTTATTAAAAACATATACTTTACATACCTTAAAGCAGTAAAGCAGTAAATCAATAGAGGTGTTACCTAACACCTAGGGGATTAGTATGCCTTTGTTTTACTGCTTTACTGCTTTAACTTTCTGCTTTACTGCTTTAACTCATGTTTTACTGCTTTAACTTCTGCTTTACTGCTTTAACTTCCTGCTTTACTGCTTTAACTTCATGTTTTACTGCTTTAACTTTCTGCTTTACTGCTTTAACTTTCTGCTTTACTGCTTTAACTTTCTGCTTTACTGCTTTAACTTTCTGCTTTACTGCTTTAACGCAAAGCAGTAAACAAGGTGTTGCTTAGCAACAAAGGGATTAGTAGGGCTATCAGTAAATCAATAGAGGTGTTACCTAACACCTAGGGGATTAGTATGCTTTTGTTTTACTGCTTTACTGTTTTAACTCATGTTTTACTGCTTTAACTTTCTGCTTTACTGCTTTAACTCATATATTTATTAACATTATGTTTTCTTTTATATTTTTGTTTTATTACTTTTTATTATTTCTATTTTTATTTTTGTTTTAATACTTTTTTATTTTTTAATTTGTAATGTAAGAATAAAAACACACAGAGTTTCGGTTATATAAACATTTTATTTTAATAAAATTGCACGAAATTTTATTAAAAACTTTTTATATATAAGAGTTTTAAGGGAAGTAAAATCGCGTTTTTTCATTTTAAAGCATTTATTACATAATCAGAAACTATAAAATCATTGACATACAAATTTTTAGCATCAAATATATTTACAAGTTTATTAAAACATACATTATTTAAAAAACATATAATGAAATAAATACAATAGACTCCACATAAATTGGAATATAAGGGCTGAACAGGGTAAGACATAGTTTTTACACAGCTTACATTATTATATTTTAAAAATAAGGTAATATAATGATTATTCAATATAAATTTTAAGTTCAAAGAATCAATTATGTGAACAGTATCGTTTTTTGCTCTATAAACGGAAATCCAATGTCCTGTTGAGGTGATGTGACGAGGCAATGTATTGAATATGAAGCAGGTGTCCTTCTCCAACTTTACAGAGTTTATTTCGTTAATAGCAAACACACCTAAAAAGCGAGGCTCATTTTTAAACACCGATTTTATTTCCTCTTCATTCATCTTTAATAATTCAAAAGTACGTTGCGTACTCTGTCAATTTCAATGAGTTGAGGATGCTCAAGATAGACCACTACAGTGATGGGTGATTGTAGAATCGATCCAAAAGAGAGACTTAGTCCTAAGGTTCCCTTTCTCAAAATGTTTAAATGATAGGCGTTACAAGCTGAAAGGTCTGCAGTAAGATCATACGCATATAAATTACTATTCTTTGCGTATTCTTCAAGATTTAAACCTGTCCCGCTATCATTACATGATACAGTATTGGCTATTAAGTCGTAAAAAGGCCGCGTACAGAGAGATAGGTCTCCGTTGTATAACATTTCATAATCACGTCCGTGAGGTAGTCCATTCACATGTAAACTGATGCCCCTAAGTCCGAAAGGTGTGAATTTATAGGGTGACTTTTTATAATTCCCGGAGTAGGCTTCATGTTCCACAATCCCTATTATTACTTTCTGTGGTAAATTTCCGTTCACAATGTTAGGGATATTGATACTCGATAATCCTTGAGTGAAATTAAATATCTTGGTTTCAACTCTCTTAATAGGGTACTTTGCTGTAGTATTCAAAAGCGAATTTTCAATTTCCAAATGTCGCTGTGGTGATAATTTCACTTTTCTAACATAGAGATAAGCCTCCAGCAGTTTGAAAACAGGTTCAGGACATACAGCTGTAGCAGTAGGTTTACTTTTTATTTTAAGAGCAAATTTAGGATTTGACCGCGATAAAATGATTCTAGTATCTACAGATGGTAGAATGAGTCTTTCTTGAGAGAAGATATCGCCATTTAATCGTCCGTAAAATTCATAAGTATTATTTATGACTTTAGCTGCTTTATCTATATGTGCAGCTTCATCTTTGAAACTGTAAAAACCACATGATTTGAGATGAGATTGTTTAGCATCGTCTGAATAATTTAACAAATGTTCTATATAGCTCCTATAAGGATAATTAGCAGCTGATGCACCTAGTGAAGTTCCGTTAAGATAGACTTCAACCTGGGTGAAACATGTATACAGGAAATTTGATTCTGTATATACTATATGGTCATCACCCGTAGGAAGATCTGTACCATCAGGTTTTGTCAATTTCGTTTTTACATATAAAAACACATTAGAGGGATCTAGGTATTGATCAGAAGTGCCTGGAATATTGAACTCTAGAGGAACATCTGTATTGGTAATTGAATGCAAAGGATTAATACTGATAAAGTTGGACTCGCTAACGCTAATCTGTGTAGGGTTCATGGAGAAGAGATCCAATTCACTCTTACAACAATCAGGACTAGAAGGATGAAGGAAATGCATCTTGCATGTGCGAGCTCTGGTCGTATAATGAACATTTTCATGAAAAACCTTACTTATATACACAGCTCGTATAAAAGTTATCAGTTAGTAATTAAATAGCAAATACATCAATACATTTTTTCTTTAGAGGTTTTTTCCGCTTAGTCTTTTTCTTTATGACAATCTTCTTGTTCCCTCGACCTTGTCCTGACATTTTACGTCTTATTTTACGCTTAACATCATCCAACATCTCATCTGAAACATCGGCAATACGTCTTTTTAATGCTGCACGAGGATTATTTCCTGCCGCAATATCTTGAATAGTATGCAAACCTGTTCTTATAGCTTTTTTACCTATATATTCCCCGCCTTTCCTGAGTCTTGCACTTCTCCATAGCTTGGCGAAAAATCCACCAAGACCATACCCCCTCTGCATTTTTGTTCCTCTGAATACCCTTTCTTCGTCCATTATTACAGGAGTATCTTTCTTATACTATCTTTACACTGTGAGAGTATGTTAATGAATGAAAAATATATCTGACTACACCTCTTATATATTCCATTATGCTGTAATTACTGCATCTGTTTCTTTCTAATATGAACTTTGCATAACAATGCACCGTGTGTAAAGGGAAAAGGATTTCCTTCTACATCTTTTATATGCACGCGTACAGAGTCAAAATTTGATCTATTCAGAGGTAGATAATGAACATAGGGAATGTTATAACTTTACTCTCTTTGGGAAAATATACTACTCTTAATAAAGGAGCTTTAGTATTACCTACATATTGATGATCAATTATATTTGTATATACATAAGCCATACCTGGATGATTGAGCATCTCGGATGGGGTACATGTATAATGCAGTACTCGATCTGCTTCATCTTTTTGTTCATGTGGAGTCATGCGGTTATTCTCCACAGATAGTATAACCCTCTTCAACATAGTAGGGATATCATGAAGTATATCCAACTCAGCATCACGTCTACGAATATGTTTACGTTGCCATGGTGATCGTTCGAGAAAAAACATGTCACGGTCTCGTAGGTTTACATTTACTTTTGAACTTAAAGATATTATTACTTTATCTTCATAGGTACGCATTTCAGTTTTGTATACCAAGTCCTTACACATAATACTCATATCAAAGAGAACGTTTAAATGACTAAAAATAGCAGGCACCGATTTAAAATAAGACCGTCGCAGAACAAATTCTTCAATGTATTCTTTTGTAGCAAATGTTGTCGTATTCATCTTTTTGGCAATTGTAGTCCTTTTCAGATAACGAGTATCTTCCACTTGTAATATAGTTTCAACACATTCTACACTTCTGTACACCCCCATCCAGAATAGATTGTGAGGCAAATTTTCTATGTCCGTATTTAATATCATTTCACATAATCCTACTTCGTATGCCTCTCTTTCAAGTTGTATAGGATTCATTAGCACAGTTGTAAAATCCGAGAGTTTATTATCAGGATGTAAATCCAAGGAGGCTGAAGACGGCAGAGTTAAATAAAAGTGGTCTACACTCTCCATGATTATAATGACAACTGATTAATGATTCTTAACTTCACTTGCATTTATATAAGTATTAAACTTGGCAGGATATCCCCTCCATTTCACCAGATACTGTTTATTTTTCCCTTTACCTCTCGTAGCTAATATTTTTTCAATTTTATATTCGTGAGTTACAGGATTGAACCTTACTTTTTGTATTTCCTGTTTATAAAATCCGCCTTTTATTTTTTCACCATTTAAATCTTCCAGATAATATAACTTTAAACTATCACGACTGAATGGTTGGATATTGTGGACTTTAAAACTTCCGTAGTCCATCCGGCTTCATACCCCTTTCTGAATCTTTCTTCTGTTCGAGAAACTCTTACATAATCGTTTACCTTTATTCCTGAATTATCTTTTATTTTGTTTTCTTTTTCACCCATATGTGCCATACGTCCTCTAGTTTTTGACATCTCTAAAGGAGTTGACTTTATAGTTCTATGGTAAGACCTGTTATAAGAATAAGCCAGATCGTCCAGTATATCAATATATTTAAAAGTATTCATTTTAGTAAAATATCTATGCATGCGTTCTTTAATAGTACGTTGGACTCTTTCAACTATTGCCGCTTTGTTTACGGAAAATGTATTGTAATAGCTTATACCATACTCCCAGAGCATCTCCTGAAACTCTCGCCCCTTGAATTCCATTCCTGAATCTGTCCAAAATGATTTAGGTGTTCTCCGCTCGTCCTCTATAATTTCAAGTACAGCATCGGCAACTGTAGCTGATCTTTTATCTTTTATTGGCCTCAACCACAAGTATCTAGAGTATACGTCAATTGTAAAAAGTATATATTGAAAACCTTCATTATAAGAGCTGTATTTAATCATTTCCGATAAATCTAACTGCCATATGCTATCGAGCTGCGGAGATATGGTTTTCCGTGTAGGAAATTTTTTTCTTACAGGTTTATGTAGAGTAAATGCCTCTTCACCCTCCAAATATGCTTTTAACTCTTTTTTCTCAATATTAGGATACCTTAAAGCAAACCTAGTGAAACCCCCAAAACTATTTGGTTCCCTCAGATTGAAGTAATACTTATCAACCACCCCCTTCTCTTCCATGTTGACTACTATATATATATATATATATATATATATATATATATATATATATATATTTGTCACAAAAATGTGATATTAGGTAACAAGAAAAAAAAAGAAAAAGATTTAAAATAACATTTATTTATACACAAACATTACAACTAAATATATATGATAATACATAATTACGATTTAATCCAACTAGACCTATTATAAGGTGTTTTTCTTAGTCGGCCTCTGGTAACACGTTTAAATTTATCTGAAGCGTAAGAAGTGCCTGAGGGACTTGAATCAGGTCTTGGTGTAATGGGGATATTATCCAAGTCTGCTAATCGCGTTGTATTTAAGATTAAACTTCTGGGAAAATTAATAGTCTGAAGTTCTTGTTTGATATCATTCCATCCTTTTACAGGGCCTTTCTTCCAGTTACGTGAGAGATCAGCTATCAAATCCACAATATTTGATCCTTTAACTATTTCATCATCAATTACGATCTCCCCTGCTTCATTCAAAGTTAATTGGTCTTTTAAAATATTATATAAAGCTATTCCTGATTTACGCACTCTATTAGGTAAGCTCTCCTCTAGGATATTTTTAAATTTATCTTCATTTTTCACTTCAAGTTTTACTTCATTAGGTATATCTACATCATCGGTTAACGGGATACGTAGGGATGGATGCAAGTCTTTAAGATCTATCAATTTTTGTATGGCCGCCTGATATAAGATGCGTTTCTCATGGATGTTAATGTCTGAATTTAATATCCTGTACACTTCTTTCTCATATTTGGTTATCTGTTCAACTTTAGGATCATATAAGCTAGGAGGTAGAGGCTGCTGGAAAGATAATGTGTCGTTCACAATATAAGGATTCTGGTGGTGCAACTGTTGCTGCTGATGTGAAAGAGGTTGTAATGTCAATGCATTGGGCTGTAATATTTGCGTGTATGGGGGTTGTGAATGATGAAACTGCGATTGTGGATTTTGCGCAGTGTGCGGCAATAACTGGCCATATTGAGGTTGTGAATGATGAATCTGAGGAACTGAATTCTGTACAGATGCTGTATTATTATACTTCATTTTCTCATACTCATTATATGGAAGTACAGCAACCTTCTTCATTATGGGGACAACCACTTAGTTATCAGGGGAGCTATAACGGAGAAGAGTAATGGCAGGAATACTCCTCCTCCTCTCTGTAGTAACTTCTTTTTATTTTTCAAATTTTTAATGTTGAGGGAGAGTTTTTTAATGATGTTTCTATAGCGACGTAGCTTTACCTTCTGAGGTCTGTTTAAAGGAACATTTCCTTTTATAAGATTTAAACAGACTTCACATACACACTGGATGAATTTCTCATCCTCACTAATTAGTTTACGTTTTTCAGATGGTTTCAACTTTTTAAATTTTTTTATAAGAGGTAAATACTTTGCAACTAGAGCACTCATTATTCAGGTATGTATACAGTTTCTATCTCGTAGGGTAGAATGTTGGTACGGAGCAGCACTCTGTGCGTGTTTTTGGGGTGAAGTTCACACATCAAATAACCGTGGGGGATCGAAGTAACCTCTTTATATACTTTTAAGAACTCTTTCCTTTGAAGAGGAAACATTTGAGTTGCCAATACATTAACTTGACTCATGTCTCTTCTCTGTCCAAACAACAGTAAATACTGTGTGTTTAAAGAAACACTTCGCATATGCTTGCTTTGATGAAAAATATTCTGCGTTATGAAAAACACAGAGATATTTAGATGGTGAGAATAAACTGTGAACGCTTCTGCTATTTCCAAATTCAATTTGTGCATTAAATCATCTAATACAATAATTTTGTGGCCTTGTATATTGTCCAGCGATCTAATATCGTATATGCCTTCATGAAATTGAATCACATCTTTATATTCTTTAAATTTTTCCTGGTAAACATTATAACACCATATTATTTTTACAGGGGTTTGTTCAAAAATCTCCATTTCCTTTAAAA
>JABUQX010098115.1:22500-30000 GCA_015478945.1 Trachelipus rathkii
TTCTAATTATCCTCAATTTAGAGTGTTTAACTGATTCTCTTAAAGGATTAAATTATGAGAGATGAAATCAGGAGAGCAACAGATAACAATTACCTTTGCTGAAAACACTTTCTTTCGTTATGAACATACATACATATATACATATTTACATGCATACAAATACATACATACATACATACATACATACATACATACATACATACATACATACATACATACATACATACATACATACAAATACAAACATTCAAATACATACATACATACATACATACATACATACTTACATACATACATACATACATACATACATACATACATACATACATACATACATACATACATTTGTATTGAGAAGGAAGATAGAGTACTTATCTACATTAGGGTTAATGTATGGTTTAATCTAATTTTTAAATTGATATTGATTATGAAGAGTACTTCAACATAAATGTTTTATATATAGGGCCTATTGAATAAAAGGCCTACTTTATATGGGGTCTATTATACATTTGGTCTATTTTTAAATAGGGCCTATTTTATAAAGGGACTAAATTATGTAGAGGCAATTTTTATATAGGAACCACTTTTGATGGTACATTTTTTCACTCAGTACTTCAATTTGGCATTCGTTTGGCATTCATTTGGCATTCATTTGGCATTAACAAACATTTATGGATTTTATTTGATATTATCGAGTAAGTTTGGTATGCAAGTAGAAGAGAAAAAGAAAGAAAAAGATAGATAGATAGATAGATAGATAGATAGATAGATAGATAGATAGATAGATAGATAGATAGATAGAGGAAGGTGATAAATGGTAGTGCGGAGAGAGAGAGAGAGAGAGAGAGAGAGAGAGAGAGAGAGAGAGAGAGAGAGAGAGAGAGAGAGAGAGAGAGAGAGAGAGAGAGAGAGAGAGAGGTTGCATGATAAATGAGAGAATGAGAAACTAGGAGAGCTACAATGAATTTGTATGATAAATCCGAGAGAGAGAGAGAGAGAGAGAGAGAGAGAGAGAGAGAGAGAGAGAGAGAGAGAGAGAGAGAGAGAGAGAGAGAGAGGTTGCATGATAAATGAGAGAATGAGAAACTAGGAGAGCTACAATGAATTTGTATGATAAATCAGAGAGAGAGAGAGAGAGAGAGAGAGAGAGAGAGAGAGAGAGAGAGAGAGAGAGAGAGAGGTTGCATGATAAATGAAAGAATGAGAAAATAGGAAAGCTACAATGAATTTGTATGATAAATCCGAGAGAGAGAGAGAGAGAGAGAGAGAGAGAGAGAGAGAGAGAGAGAGAGAGAGAGAGAGAGAGAGAGAGAGAGAGAGAGAGAGAGAGAGAGAGAGAGAGAGAGAGAGAGAGAGAGAGAGAGAGTAATTCATGTTTGAGTACCGGAATTCATTTTTTGGCTTGAAACTCAATAAAAATTGTAATAATTGTATTCTCTATTGATTGTTCCGTTCTTTTGTATTTGTTGAAGTATTATTGATTAAATAATCGTAATTTCCTTGTAAGTCCCTCCCAAGTTCGAGGAATAATAATAATAATAATAATAATAATAATAATAATAATAATAATAATAATAATAATAATAATAATAATAATAATAATAATAATAATAATAATAATAATAATAATAATAATAATAATAATAATAATAAATTCAAGTAATGACTTAGTTTGACAATATGTTTAATTCCATAATGAATATTATTAAAATAATTTTCTTAATGTTTATTATTAAAATAAATTATTATTAGCTAATATATATATATATATATATATATATATATATATATATATATTTATATATATATATATATATATATATATAGTTATATATATATATATATATATATATATATATATATATATATATATATATATCTCAGTCACGTGCCGTGACTTGTCTCCTCAGGGTAGGCAGGCTTACTTAATATATATATATATATATATATATATATATATATATATATATATATATATATATATATATATATATATATATATATATATATATATATATATATATATATATATAGAGAAAGAGAGAGAGAGAGAGAGAGAGAGGGAGAGAGAGAGAGAGAGAGAGAGAGAGAGAGAGAGAGAGAGAGAGAGATCCTCCCTTTAACGACCTCATTCCAAAATCCAAACACTGATTCTGGAAACACTTGAGTCGAAAAGCAGAATTTAGAATGCCTTTTAGGCACACATCATTTTATACATTAAAAATGAAAATCACGGAACGTCCATTTAACAAAGTTCAATATAGGTGCCATAAGTTATGGAGAAGGCACAAAATTTTTGCTTTTTACAAGGCAAATGAAAATTTGTTTTAAATTTCATAACAACTTCTGTAAGAAATTAATTTTTATGAATTAAATTTGTTTTAAATATCAAAAAAACCTCAGGTACACCACTTCAGTAGGGCATGCACTGCCTACCTTGCCTACCCAGAGGGCACGTCCCCGATATATATATATATATATATATAGTTATGTTATATATATATATATATATACATATATTATTATATATATATATAGTTATATATATATAAGAGTTATTATATATTTATATATATATATGTTATTATATATATATATATATATATATATATATATATATATATATATATATATATATATATATATATATATATATATATATATATATATATATATGAATAAGCTGTTCCTTCCTACTTATATATTTCTTGTTTTAAATGCAATAAATTTCAACTTAATATATAACATACCCTACGAAGAGACTTCAATTGAATAGTACCCTAAAATATATGAAACGTTATTTAAATGCCCATGATCATAATGCCAAACATGCCCATTAAGATAATTTAAGAAACAACACTTCATATAAACACCAAAATGTCAATTTCGACAAGTAAACGTGTATAACATGCAAAGGGAGGTAATATTTAAATAAGAAGGAGAAATGGATATAATTAGGTGATACTACCACCAAACACACAAAACAAAAACACGCAAACACACCCTCACACAAACACACACACCACATACACACACACCACACACACACACACGCAAAACACACCAAATGATGTTCTTTATAACAATTGTTGTTGATGAAAAGACTTATTCGCTAATATAATTTAATGAGCTTTGCACTATGTTTGTCATTTTTGTTTCTTTGTGGTACTCTACATCTCCTAGTTATAATATTATTAATATATATAGAGTATTATATATATATTATAATATATAGATATATATATTTATATATAGTATATTTAAATATTATATATATATTATATATATAGGTTAACCTATATTACCTAAATATAAAAATGAGACTAGTCTATATTATATGTGATATTTATTCACTCATATGATATATATATATAAATATATATATGATTATTATATATTATAACCATATACTATAAATTTCTATCACCTCTAGTTGGATATTAATTATGGAAATATATATGGAGTGATTATATATGTGGCTCAGTATTACATTATTTAGCATATAGGGTAATATATTAATATATATAATATAGTGATAGAAAGGCGCAAGAGAGATAGAAGAGAGAGAGAGAGAGAGAGGAGAGAGAAGAGAGAGAGAGAGAGAGGTATAGAGAGAGTAGAGAAGAGAGAAGAGAGAGAGAATAGAGAGAGAGAGAGAAGAGAGAATAAACGATATATAGATAGAGAGAGAGATGAATATATATGAGAGATAGAGAGAGAGAGAGAGAGATAGAGAGAGAGAGAGAGGAGGAGAGAGAGAGGAGGAGAGAGGAGGAGAGAGAGAATAAAAAAAATAGATAAAAAAATAATAAAATTTAAAGTACGAGGGAAAAATTAAAGAAGTACTATAATGATAAGTAATATAGAGTATAGAGGATATGAGTAATATAGAGAGAGGAGAGTAGAACTGAATTCTTTATTTTTTGGCCTGATGAAGATTGAAGAAGTGATCGATTAATATGAGAGAGAGAGAGGAATGGAGATGAGTAGAAGAGGATAGTATAATGAAGAGAAGAGTAATGAAGAGAAGAAAGTGAGAGAGTTAGATGAGGTAAGGATATAGAGTAAATGAGAGAGAGAGAGGGAAGTGAGAGAGAGTAGAATTAGAGTCTTCACAGATGTTAGAGGGTGAGCCCACAGAAGAGAGAGATAATAGAGACGAGAAGATATTAGAAGAGATAGAATTAAGAGGTCAGAGAGAGAAGAGAACGAGATGAGAGAGGAATAGGAGATGAATAAGTAATAGAGAAGAGTAGACGAATAGAAGATGAGAGAGAGAAATATGTTATGATTAAATGAGAGAGAGAGAGAGAGAAGAGGAAAGAGAGAGGAGAGAGGAGAGAGGGGATTTTTTTTATACAGAGATATTTATTAAAAGTAAATACATATTATGTATTTTTATAAATTTGAAGTAACGTAGGAAAAGGTTTTTTACTATTTAACAGATCAAACATACGAAAAACTTTCCAACAATCATATATTTTCGTGAACTTTTTACTTAAACAGCTCAATTATTTTTTCATTACCTCACAATGTTAAAAATATTATATTAAATATTTTAACTAATGAAATTTAATTTATTAAGTATTAAAAATACTGTAATGTATCATCTCTCATATCCCACCACAAATTTGGCACACGTCACAGTATTGACTCATTATATATATATATGTTAGACTAAGTAAAAGGGTATATTAACTCTAATATATTAAATTAATATATATTTATATTATAATATATATATTAAATTATATTATACATATATATATATAATATATAATACGTATAAACTATAACACATCTCAACCTTAATATAATATTTAAGCCATCGCTAAGGAGGTTATAATATATTAATTTAAGGTATATTACTATTAACTTATTTGATTATACTTTCACCTATTATTGCTTATATTCATATTAATATATAGGTATTTGTTGTAATATATATATTATATATTAATATATATATATATATTATATAGTATATATAATACTAGATGATATATATATATATAATATATATATATTATATATATTTTTGAACTTAGTAATCTTTTAATAAATTTTTTAAAAAATTTTTTTTTTTTTTTTTATTTTATTTTAATTTTTTTAAAATAATAATTAAATTATTTATAAATATATAATACTATATAATATATTATTTTTAATATAATATAATTATATTAATATTTAATATATATTATATATCTATTATATATTAATTTGATAAATATATTAATACCTTATTATAATTATATTCTATAACAGATAGATATATACATATAATACTTATATAAGTATATATTTATTAATATTATATAAATATTTAATATATATATTATATAAATTAATATTATATTTTATTATAAAAATATATATATATAGTAGTATGTACGGCTAAATGGGTTTTACTATAATTTTATATATTTATAAATATAATATATATATTAATAATTTTTTTATGTCTATTCTATGGCTCAAATATTTTATAAATTATTCTGCTTTGGCTCTGGTTTTATTATTATTTATTTATTAGTATATATTGTTCTTTTTGAAATTTCTTTTATTCTCACATTTAGTAATAAGACTCGAATATTGAGTCTGTATTAATAAATGATCTGACTTTGTCGCTCAACCCCAATCGCAATTTTTTTTTTCTTCCCTTATTACTTGTTATTTTTTTTTTTTTGTTATTTAAATTTACTGATATTTGTTATGGATAATTTTTATTTTAATTCTTCTCAGTTTTTTTTTTTTGTGGTTTTCAGGAGTTTTTTTTTTTTGTATTTTTTTTTTTTTTTTATTTTTTTTTTTTTTTTTTTTTTTTTTTTTTTGTTGTTTTTTGTTTTTTAGATTGCTGTTAAATTGTATTTTTATTTATTGTGTTTTTTTTTTTTGTGTTGGTTTTTGTTTTTTTTTGTTTTTTTTTGTTGTTTTTTATTTTTTTTTTGTTTTTTTTGTTTGTTTTTTTTATGTTATTTTTGTTTTTTTTTTTTTGTTTGTATTATATTTGTTTTGTGTTATTTTTATTTTTGTCTTTAAGTTTTTTATTTTTGTTTTTTTATTTATATGTGCTATCGATTTTTATTTTTTGTGGATTAATGATCTCTGTTGGGGTTGTGGGTCTTTAGTTTATGTCAATGTTTAAAAGCCGATATAATGTATTAATCATGGGTTCAATGTTGATGATAAATGAATGAGCAATACGATTAAAGTGAATTCGAGATAGGTGTTCGATGGTTAATAAGTAATGGAATATCTGGCTAGATTTGATGTTCCTAGGATGGTCTCATTTTGATTTGTTTTTTGGATTGATTGTATTGTTATTTTTATGTTTTTATTTTGTTTTTTGTTTTTTTTTTTTTTTTTAGGTTTGCATTATTGGTGTTCGTGTTTCCTCTATGAAGGTAGTAGTCCCTGGAGTGGGATGGTTTGTATTCTCTTTTCTCCGTTTTGATATAAAATTGTAGTTAAGCCAATAGAATGATTTATGTTCAAAATCTGCAGTATGGATAGATTAATTTATATAAAACAGCTTGTTAGTATAGTTATTCTAGCTTTAGTAAAAAAAATACATGTGTGATAGAAATAATAAAAAATATATAATTATGATTAATAGAAGGACCTCCGTGCCACTTAACTATGCGTATATTCGTGAGATATATGAATAAGTACTTTTTAATTCTCAATAGCTTTTCATGATGTTAATAAGAACGTAGTATTATTATAGAGTTATTTTTTTGTTTTTTTATTAAGTTATAATTATATATTATATATAACAGATAGAACAATAAATTTAGTAGATTTTGATGAAAAATATATATTTAGATTTAAGACGTCCAGATAAAATATTCGTAACTAGTGCCCTATAATAATTCTGTTGAAGTATATATTTTTATTATTTACTAGTGAAATAAGTCCCTGGGATACCAATATAATTAATTAGGGTCTGATATTACTGCTGATTTAAAAAAAAAAGAAAAGAAAATAAAAGAAAATAAATTAAAATAATAAAAATAAAATATTATAGTTAACAAAATTCTTCCGTTTATTAACACGTCTGGCTGAGTCTCCGATTTTTGTAAACCAGGGGACGGTAGGTAACTCTCGTGTTCAGTTGTAATTTGCTGCAGGCTTGAACCTGTTACTAACAGGTATAAATGTTTATGTTCATTGTAGTTGATTTATATATCCTGAGCATGTCAAGCTGTGGCGGTTTTGTTTTTTGGATCTGGGTACGAGATTGTATGTCAAGGAGATTTGTGTTCAAGGGCAGGTTGTGAGCGGATGCTATGGAAGAACTTTTCTATGTAATAAACAGTATTCTAGGAACCTAAAACACATTATACAGTATGTGACAGGGAGTTTATATTTGATGTGTAAAAGAGGTCTAAACTGACGCAGCAGATTCTTTAGGTTGAATGCAACTGAACTACAGCGCCTGACAACATAATCATACGCGTCGAACGTGTAGGTTTTTTTGGGAGAGATAGATCTTGT
>JABUQX010098116.1:0-12500 GCA_015478945.1 Trachelipus rathkii
ATATATATATATAATATATATATATATATATTATTAAAGTATGCAAAAGCTACACTCACACTAAATAAACGCGAGAGTCAATGACCAAAATCGAGGGTCTCGAGAGTACAATAAAGTCTTTTTACTCTAATCATTTAGCTACAGATTAATACAGATTAAATTAACATGAGAGACAGAACTAGATCACCAATCAAGGTGTTGAGTTCTTATTATTGTTGAAGTTCATTGATATTAAACAACTATTCAATAACTCATGTGAGGCTAGGCCCGCACCTATTCATCCCAAATAAATAAAAAAAAATAAAAAAAAAATAACTATATTACATATATACTATTTAATGTATCAATATACTCATATCATTATCTCGCTTTCACTAACGCACACTATAAGCAACTATGTATATATATGACTATATATACTCTTTTACTGTAATCATACAAAATCCAATTTTCCATCAAGTGATTCTCCTAACCGGTACTCTTTACAAGCACTCAATATCTCAATTATATATAACCTACTATATATCAAAATTCAATATATCGGATACCTTCCATCCGTTTTATAATTTCATTTCTTGGACATACTTCAAAATACATTTTTCAATTATATATTACTGCTTATTTCCGTATGAAATTACAGTACATATTTCGCAAGAGATATCGTTGATACATATCACTATAATAACGTTAGTTATATATATGACTTTATATATCAATTATTTAATTATTATCCATTTTCATCAACTACTCCATAACTATAACCTATCCTACTCTATATTACCAAGTAATTTATATCATTATAAATATACCTGAAAACAGAATTATACCTTAATACATATTATTAACCTATAAACAATTATATTAATATATATATATATAATTACGCTTAAATATTATTAATATAAATATATGTAATTTCAAATCATATATAGAGGCAATAAATACTAAAATCATCTCAACCTCTAAATTAGTGAATAGTGAATAAATACCTATAGTACCTATATAGTGCACGCAGAACTTAAAGTATATATTATATATAATATTGATCCATAACTATACTATGCTTATATATATACCTCAATAATAAATTTAAAATTGAGATAACCTACTTACAATAACAAACTACAACAACTGATTACCTTCTAAATATATATTAATACATACTTACAAGCTAATATTCTTTATATCACTTTCTAACTAAACATTAAACTCACTATCAAAAATTATTTAAAACTTCAACTATATTGATTAGTATATTATCCGGATGGCAGCGATTAACCAAAGAACTATAATTATATATTAACATTGGTACTATAAAGTAATAATACATTTATTAATTCAACGCACTGGTACGGCAACTCTCATCACTCTCACTATACTATAACCATTATCAACCAATCTATCTTAATTTTAAATTTACTTTATCATAAACTACTCCATACTATATATTATCACACATTACACTAGCAAACCACACCTATTACGTTCTACTAATCTATTCTCAAACTTTTACTCAACACTTGCGTCACAAAACAGTAGGTAATAAATAATATATCTATCTATATATTGTAACATATATATATATAAGCAATAGATACAACACCGTCACTTCAACTATATCATCTTATTAGCATTTACCTAACTCACATAATAATTCTCTCACACTCATTATACTATATATAATATATAATTCAATTACAAAATATAAATTATAAAAATTAAGTAGTATTTCATAGGCCACAGCTTCTACTATAACAATCTCAATATATTAACTTTAGTTTGTTTATATTCATATCTAATAACCAATTCGAATCCATCTAACTAATAAACACCTTATACCACTCTTATCACTTAAACTAATATACATAGTGTTTAATAATTTAAAATAATGACTAAGTATTTTTTTGGATTATTTGCATAAATTAAAATATGTATATATATTAATACCATACTTTCTCCAACTGACTATACATACGATAAACAAACTTCTTTTAACCAATTCGAGACTACAGCATCATAATCTTGAAATCTCCCTTAGAGTCATCATATAACTAATAATATACGTAGGTCTATTAACTCCAACTCTACATTATAAAGTCTAAATGATTCTTTTAAATATGACTCAAAGTGAGCGTCATGATAAATATATACATATATATATATATATTAATATATATAATAATTACTATATTTATAATAATTATCTATTAAATCATATATATTTATTAATAGTAATATTTAATATATATTAATAATATATATTATATATATAAACTATTATAATATAAATATTCAAATATATATATCATAATGATATACTATATAATTTATATATATATAATTATCTATACTGTAATTCATATATTATGAGTAATATATATAATGATATATATTACTGATCCACTATCAAAATCCTTATTATCATGTCTAAAACCTATAATAAACATTAACATATAACTTTAAATTCCGTAGTTACAAGTAAAGACCCTTTATACCTCATAAAAAACAACCTAAATATGTCGTTAAAATACTGCACTATACCTATACTTATAGTAGTATATACAGTAAAACTAACTCATACTAAGTAAATGACTTGCCCCCTTATTATAAATATCCTGTTCTAAATTTTGCACTACTGTTAACAAAGTATTCACATTAAAACTATTTGCATCATAAAGCTTATCCACCAGTCTTCTCCCTATACTAATTATGTTTCTCCTCAATTTGTCTCAACTAACTATAAATTTGTCATCTACAGAATATCCTTATCACTTACTAGCTTCTAAAATGTACTTATTGTTTGCATTATATAGTACTACTAACAAATCAAATCCCTCATCAATCGATTATATACAATATCAACTTTCACCACCAATATACTCATAAACATAATAATTATCTACCTACTAATATAGCAATTCAAATAACTAATTTCTTATAATTATGTTATATTACTAATGTATAAGTCACAGTCTACTTCATTATTATCCTTATCCTATAAGGTACAAAAGTACTTACTTCTTTACTTATCTATAAAGTATTCATGTTTTACGGTCATAAATAATAAGCCACAATATGTAACATGCTGCGATGTATTGTCCCGGAACTTTCGCGTCAAATCAACTAAACATCACTAGTATACTATTACTACATATATCTATAATACATTATATCACCACTGACAAGTTAATTTATATAGATATAATCATCTATAAATTAATACCTGCTGAATTTCCCTCATTTTTATTTTTCAACTTTTCACTTCTCAATAAAACCGTATTGTAAAAGTCGTTCTCTCTCCGACTAATATTTAATATTTTCAGCTTCTGGAGGCGGATTCGTCAACTAACGAAAACCGTTCGAACGATAAAAACAAACTATAACTCTAATTTATCTTTCTTTAAATTGAACGGAAATGTAACTTATTTGACATCAAGCGTATCCACGACTCTACACACGGTGGTCATATGTTTAGAGACTTTTACATTATAATGCTACCATCCATATATATATAATTATTAAACGTAATAATTTGGTTTAACTGATTCCTCTAAGGTTAATATGTACTCGTAGTTAGTAATCAAAGAATATATTAATTACAGCATGATATAAAGTTGTTCTCCCAATCCCACATTTAAAGTCCAAGATCCGCTTAGTGTACATTATCATCTCTTCCAAACACTCAGACAACAATCCCAACGGAGACCGGAGGACGCGCACACACGATACCGCTAGCCATTGAATATACTACCTCTTTTACTCTTCAAATTTGATATGTACTTCCCCCAATCTACCGTTATTAATTATTATTACTAACTATCAGTGGCATATGTAGTAAAATGTCTTTTCACATCAGTCCGTTTCAAGTAATTTTTATTAATATAAATTTAAACCTAATTACTTTTAATTCTTTGGATGCCTTGATGTGTGGATTATTAAATTCTTTTATTATACCACTTTTCATGTCGTAAAATTTGCCTAAAATCTTCTAAATAATTATCAATTTTTTTAAACACCCTACTTATCCGGTTTTCCCTCCAATAGCTACGCCACTTTTTCGCCTTCCTCTTTTTCTCCCTAAAACTCTAATCTTAAACGCGCGCCAAGCCTTTCTTTCACCCTCATCACTTTGCTTTTAGCGCAATCAACCAACTAGCCTGCTTTTTTACTTTAACAACTTAACTGTTTTTAACACAAGGAAAAAACATACACCTTTAGATAATATTGAGATTTACTCTTCACTGATAATAAATGTATATTCTAGTATTAGTCAGAAACGCTCAGGAACAGAATTAAAATATCCACGAGAGTAATCGATGTTAACCTAACTATTAAAATATAATTAATATATATAATTATTATTAAATATATATAATATATAATAATATATAGTTATAATATAATATATATATATATATATAATATATAGTATAAATATATATTATAATTATTAATATTAATATATATATAATATTATAATATATTAATTTATATTCTTAAAAATATAATATAGTATTATATCATATATTATATATATATATATATTATATATTAATATTATATATGTATATATATATATATATATATATTAATATCTATATATATAGATATATATATATGCATATATATATATACATATATATATATAATCATATATATATAATATATATATCATTATTTTTCAATACTATATAATAACTATTATATATATATTATATTATATATAATACTATATATAATAAATATTATATTATATATATTAATTAATATATCAAATTATATATATATCATAAATTTAATAATATATATTTATTATATATATATATAAATACATTAGACAAATATATTATATTTATAATATGCGTTCAGTCTCAAGAATTGTAATAATTTATCTGAGCTTTTATATTGGTTATCTTCTAAATGGAAAAAATGATGAAGTGATAGACTTATTTAATCACTTTTTCCTTAAAAAAACAGAAGACTTATAACATTCATGTACATTACTTCTCCATAGAAGTTTCATCACTTCTCCTACTAGTATCCATTGATAGATCAAATAAACCGTATATAACAGTATATCCATAAATAATATAGCGGTAAATTATTGAGAAAATATAATTACTACAAGTGTTCCTAATAATATGAACACTTATGTATTTCTCTAGTTACACCTATATATACTATATACCCATAAATAATTGTCTTATAGGAAGATAAGTTGATTACCTTTCCTAAGTATATCAGTTATAGCTTTATATCTCGTAAAATATGCTTACAGAGTCGAGCAAAAGTACATAATTAGTTTTACCTTACTAAATATCCACACACAGAAGTAGGTCACCTTCCTATAAATGCATCATTAGTGTATATGTGATTAAAACAAAGAATTAAGACCAAACTGGGATTATTATAGTTATATTACCGAGAAACAAAAATAGATAGACCTATGTAGGGCAAACTTATTGAATAATGGAATGATCAGACGATGCCACAAATTACCAGTAATTCGTAAATAACAAAATAGTAAATAGGGGAAAAATCCATATTTTGAGGAGGTTTGTATCATAGCAAGTGCGATAATACTGCTGTCTGCTCTATATAAGTTGTGTAATAGTGAAATAAGTGCTAAACTTTCAATTGCAATAGATCGCACATGTGAAAACATTCATGTCTATATTTTAATATTTAATTACACGATTTATGTAGTATAATAAAGATAACGTAGGTAAGTCATAGTAGTATTAATTATTTTGTCAATAAAATCTGGTTGATTTGCAACATAAGCTAATCTCTAATAAATATAATATATATGATAAATTAATATATATATATATATATAAAAAATTAAATATATTAATATTAAACTATATGAATATATTATAATATATATAATTATTATAATATACTATTAATAATATATATATATATTTATATAATATATTATTATGATATATTATATATTAATAAAATAAGTTATATGCAGATCAGTATTACGTATTTTATGTCCGCCCACTTGTTTATATCAATTATCATCATAATCGTTTAATATAATCATAATACGAATCCTAATACAGAACAAACTTGAATATTTCAGAAGGATTTTTCAAATATATGTAATAAATATATATTTAATGATCAATATCTGAAATAAATTATTCTTTAGATGAAATAAGCATATAACAATTGGAAAATGAGAATTCTTATTTTCCCTGAGGTCAAAATATACATAGTAGCATAAACTATCTCCAAGAATCTATATATCCGTGAGGAAAATAATAAATTGTATTTCACATCATAATATACCCCTGTATAACCTTAAAATAAAAAAATCATAAGAAAAAGAATAAAATTTATAATAATACTATATATAAGGACTCTGCAAGAAAAGTCTGGGTGGACTTGATTATTAAGTATAATATAGAGTATGATTATTTCATATTGGATAGAAATATGAGTTTACGTGAATAAAAGATGCGTACTGAACACTAGCATCGGTATTAATTTCATGAGTGTTATATTTATATATATATCCAACTTTACACTTCAATATTTTTTGTTTGATATAACTAAGTAAGATGTGAAATATGAATTAGCGTTCTTATCATTGGTTGAATAAGTTCAACTAAAAGAGTTGTTCCTTATATCCTCGTGTCACAAATAGTAACAGCACTGTCCTGATCAACTATAGTTGACCATTATAAATTTATTAAAATGTATATATCGATATTATCGCACTCTCAAATATATACTAATATTGACATTTCGTTAAGCATATTATATATATATATAAATATATAAAATATCCCAAATTAGCTTTCCCAATTTCCCGCCAAAAAATGCGAATAAAAAGTTCATTATCTATGCTATTTATCAGTTATTACATATAATATATATAGCTCGTGATAAATAAGAAACATTATAGGTATATATTGCAATGTAACACTTAGATATACAATTAGTAGTATATATACTAAAATAATATCGACAAAAAGTTGTCAAAATAAAAAGCTAGATCTAACTCAGTATCGAGTGTAATATATATGATACTATTATCAAACATTCTTTCAACAAAATATCTCACATTAAACGATTACTTTAGGCAATAGATTCAATAATATATAATCAGGTTTTGCAAATCTATGTTTACAAGTAATATATGATACGATTCGTGTATCCTGCGTCATTTTATATTTTTACCTTTAAAATAATTAGTATATATAATTATATAAAAATGAGTTTCTACCTATCAAGGATATGACGTTCCAATAAATTCACTGCTGAATGTTCTCCAGAACGCCAATCATGGATGAACAATTAAAATCTCTAACAGAGTGAAAGGCAATGATAATATTAAAAGTATTTTCCTCACTGCACGTCGTATCACATAATTTGTATTTATTATATACCAACTGAAGAATTAATACTTTAAAAATACCATATTGACAGTGGCCATATATTATTGGGTCAATCATATGAGCACAGTATAATTTCACAATACTTATATATATCCACTAAGCTGATTACACAGTTATCAAGCTAAGGTTTCGCAATTTCACAAGTAAAAAAATAATCGAATATATCTTATACAGGCTGCAATTTAGTTCACATATGCTCTTTTCTGCATATCCACGTGTGCAGAGTTGTCTATTTTCTTATATCTTCACAAATAGAACACTAGAGCGAGAGCAAGTTTATGTAGAATAAGGGCTCCTTCGTTCGTGACAGTCCACATATGTTTTATTGTAAAACGTAAATGATTTATAACATTTTACACTTGAAGTATTATCTAAAAGTATCTATTCCATTTTGAAGCATTATCTAACAATATCTATTCCATTTTAAAGCATTATCTAACGATATCTATTCCATTTTGAAGCATTATTTTAAAATATCTATTCCATTTTGAAGCATTATTTAACAATTTCTATTCCATTTTGAAGAATTATCTAACAATATCTATTTCATTTTGAAGCATTATCTAACAATATCTATTCCATTTTGAAGCATTATCTAACAATATATATTCCATTTTAAAGCATTATCTAACAATATCTATTCCATTTTTACAAAAAACACATTTTTATTTTAATTAAAGAAGGAAAATGAACTGTTCTAATCTAAATACACAAATAAAATTATAAAAAGAAACACAAAGAAAATTTAATTAATAGCATGCACGTTTTAGGTTAGAAATTTATTATTTTTCATTACTATATATTGTTATTATATCTTATCTAACTTACATTCACAGCCGTTGTAGTAGTCATAATAGCCAAATTCACAATGATCACAGTTTAAGCCTCCATAGTTGTTTTTGCATCTACATTGCCCTGTTTCTCGATCGCAAATGTTATTCAAAGACCCTTCGTCGCTACACTCGCAAGGTACACATTCAGGAAAATTATAATACCCTGTAGCGCACTGAGTGCAGTTCAAAGACATATAATTTTCCTTACAGGGGCACTGCCCTCCTCCAACTTCGCAAATGCCTCCTATAGTTCCATCTTTATGACAATCACAAGGTTTGCAATTTGGATAATCATAATAGCCGTCGTTACAAGCGTCGCAATAGGGAGGAAGAAATTCTTTCCTGCATTCACATTGACCGCTTCCTTCGAAACAATTTCCTGTATAAAAATGCCCATGGCACTGACAAGGCTGACAAACATCAGTTTCGTTGAATTGCTTATCATAAGGACGATAATATCCGGCAATACATTTATCGCAGTTTATTCCTTCAGTGTGATGTCGACAGTTCTGGCAGACTCCACCACCTTCGTAGGACATGTAGATATCTAACGAAAGTCTTTTCTAGTCAACTTCCTCGTCGTAAATTACATCGTTCGTATTGCCAAAACAGTTGCAAAAGCTAAGATGAAAGAATAATTTGTAATCAACACCAGTTTAAACCGAAAATATGTGCCCTAATCAATAATTAGAGTTTATATTAAACTATTAAAGATATTAACATTCTAATCATAATTTTGTGAACCAACGCTAGTAGTTTTTAATAAATATCTGAGCAATAAAGGGGAGTTTAGCAACAAGGAAAATATTATGTTAGCTTTTAAAATATATTATATATAGTATATATATTATATATATATAGTATATAAATATATATATATATATATATATATATATTATTATATAATAACTATATATATCATTATATATATATATATTATATATATATATTAATATTATATAATATTATATATATATAAATATATAATATATATTATATATATATTAATATAATATATATAATACTAATATAATATATATATATATTTATAATACTATATATATATATATATATAGTATATTATTATTATGTATTATCTATTTTATTATTATATATTGTATTATTATTTTACAAACACTTATTCCGTCCCGCTTAAGCGGGTAGTGGTACGTGCAGCTTAATTCATATTCATATTTTTCTTCATCTCGCCCCCACCCATCTCCTCCATTCCATTCTATCTCTCGCCAACACCCTAGCCTCTTCCTCCCTCATCCCTCTCTCTTCCATTGCATTTCCTTTATTCACCATCACCTTTCTTCTTGGTCTCCCCTTCCCTCACATCCTAATCCGTCGCCTCCCAAACTCCTCACAACCTCTGTTCTCAATTCTCGTTCCAGTGTCCAATACCATTTAACATTCCCTTCTCCGTCTTCTGTCAACACAAAAAATCTGCTTCAAATCACATCTCTCTCTATCACGCTATTCCTAACCCTTCTCTTTACCTACCACATACCGTCACTTCCATCAACACTTACTTTTGGACAGGCATCAGTACCCATGTTACATAAGCTACGCTTTAGGGAACGACCATTTTTTCAAATCCTTTATTAGTTATTGTGAATTAATCCACCTGTTCATATGTCTAACCAGTCCCATTCTTCCTACTGTGCTTCTCTCTTCTATCCCTCCTTCTACCAAATCATCCATAAATAAACCATTTATGTTAATAATTTATACTTTAATCATCCCTATCGTATACCAAAAATAATACTATATATATATTATAATCGAATAATAATATTAAAATATATTATATATTATAATTATATAATATCTATAATTATAAGTATAATAAATTAGTGACACAGAAACAAATACTAATATTGGGTAGTGGTAATTTTTGAATAATCCGGAAATCCCTGATGGGAGCATTATGTTGGACAACGACCTGGAAGCTGATAGCTTAACTCAGAGTCGGTAGTCCAGACCTCGAGCGTCCATCTACTCTCATGATGTTTTATAGAGTAAAGAGATTTATATTGATATAAGATATAAAACTTTAAAAGGAGATATTTGATATAATAATAATAGTA
Source organism: Trachelipus rathkii (assembly GCA_015478945.1). Taxonomy (NCBI): domain Eukaryota; kingdom Metazoa; phylum Arthropoda; class Malacostraca; order Isopoda; family Trachelipodidae; genus Trachelipus; species Trachelipus rathkii. The sequence continues at coordinate 10,342 of JABUQX010098116.1, forward strand.
ATAAATAATATATATAATATCATATTATTACATAATATTATTTTAATATATTAGTTAGGGTTATTCTAAGTATTTCACAATTCCGTGAACTTTGATAACAATTCACCATAGTTTGGATGACAAAGTAGATATAGTAGGAGAATAGCTTTCTCTGGCCGTAGTAAACGCTACATTTTGAAACGGCATAACTGAGAAATTAATATATTGAGGGGGAGACGTAAAAGCCTGGTGATGGAAGAGTTTTAGATGAAGTTGAAATCAAATATGAAGTTAGAAGAGGATAGATATTTGCGAGGAGTAGAGACGAAAGGTGGAAAAAGAAGTGGGAGTAACACCTAAAACAATCACTTTTTGGAAGCTGGATGTGGTGAAGGCAATAAGGCATATGTAAGGTAGACAGCCCAAAATTAGATTTCAGAAAAATGAATATAAGAAAGATTGGAAGAAATTACAACAAAGTTTAACAAATGCTCAGAACATGAGAAAGAAGTGATTCATTAGAAAAAAAAAAAGAGACGTTAAAAGAGGGACTAGAAGAGATGAAAACAAGGTATATGAAGAAATTGACGGAAGTGGAGGTGGAGGGAAGGAGTAACTGCCAAGGCTGGAGATACGAGATGAATGCATAAACTTTTCCAAAATAATGGTCGAGGAAAGAAGATACAGGAGAGGAAAAAAATGGAGAGAAAATATGGGAAAGGATAACTACAAATGAAAGACATTTGATGAGATGAAAAGAACACTTTAGGAAAGTTTTAAATCGGGAAAGCGATATAAAGAGATTGGAGAGTAGTATAAGGAATAATATAGATATTGACTGAATAGGAAGGAGATAAAAAGGTAGGGAATAATTGGAATGGAGTGAGAGAGGGTAGAGTAGTAGGTAGGGATGTATTGGATAGTGGAATGAGCTTCTTAAAATCAAATCAAGACCTAACTTTGGTAGAATTTCCCAGTCGATGGTGAAGAGAAAAAAATATATTGTTTTTTAAGTTTGAGTAGTGTATAGTGAGGGTGTGGTGTGTTTTTTATTTTATTTTTATTCTTGTTATTGATAAATAGAATTTTTTATGGGGAATAGATTAAAAAACAAATGTTGTCGATTAAGGATGGACCTTTCCTGAGATGAGGCAAGATGGGATATTGCTGAAATGTTTAAAAAACTGAGATAATTGTAGGGGTACTGAATTCTAAGGATATGGAGTTATAGATGCTACTGATGGTAAGCTTGTTGTGGTGGATAATGGGAGGTGATGGGAAGAGTCAAACGGGAGAGGAAAGAGTTGGGTGGAGACTGAAGAATGTGGTGGAAGATTTATATTGTGCTGATGATATGTGCCCTTTGGTACAAAGGAAAGATGACATGGAGGTGAAAATGAATGTCTGGAGGAGGAAGCAAAGAAAACAGGCTATATATAGATAAATAAAAAGAAATACTAAAATAATGAAGATAAAAAGGCACAGGGTGTTTTAGAGTGTGAGAGGAATAAATAAATAGTTGGAGGAGGTGGAGAATTTCTCACATTTTGGGATTGTATTAAACATTAGAGGAGGAGGAGGAGTAGAAACGGACTTGGTAAATAAACTACGCAAGACTAGAAAAGCATTTACGCAGGTGACAAAATTGGAGGTCTGGGAGAATAACAAAAAATGCAAAGCCTAGAATGCTTTATAGTAATATGAAATTGGTTCTATTGTAGATATATGGGTCTTAGAAGTTGACGGTAGAAATAGTAAAAAGATAATATTAAATAATAATGAAGACTTGTGAAAGAAAACCAAATACGCATACGAAAGAGAATTGAGAGACGAATTAGAAGGAGAAAGTAGAGATGAGTAGAACATGTTTTAAAGAGATCGCAAGACAATCTGTCAAGTTTTGAGCTGGACTGGAAACCAGAGTGTGGGAGAAGAAGAGGAAGACTAGACATAGCACGGAGGAGAGTTTTGATGAAGGATGTAGATATAGTCGGAAGCTGAATGGAGATGAAGGCAGTGGCGGTCAATAGGACAAGAAGGAGAGTTAAGTTTGTATCTCTATGCTTTATTGGGAATAACCAAGAAATTAAGTAAAGAACGGTCAGATGAAATGTCAAAACGAACTTGCACGACATTCATCCTTAGAATGCAGCAAGCCATAATAGGAAGTGAATAAGGGG
>JABUQX010098116.1:15000-17546 GCA_015478945.1 Trachelipus rathkii
TATATTATATATATTATATTAATTATATATATAATATATATATATATATATATATATTATAATATATATATATATAATATTAATATATATAATATAGATATATAATATATATATAAATAGTATATATTAATAGTTTATATATATATATTATATATATATATATATATATATATATATATATATATATATATATACTATATATATATATATATATATATATTATATAATAATATATATAATATATATATCGTAGTATATATATATATATATATAAGTGAGGTTGCCGAAAATTTTTGCAATGGTCTCTGCTGTTGGTCATAAGAGTTAGTTGCCGTCGCCCTCCTTTTACTACTGTTTTCGATTTCCTGTAAAAGTTAAACTATGGTTATCAAAGGCCTGCCCCGCTCACCCTATATAATATATATGTATAGGGGAGAACGGTAGGCGCGTCCAACCAAATGCAACAAGCCACCCCAATGAGCATATCCATATCTAGAGTGTGGCTCATTCAGTCTGTACCGAAGAAAAGGGGAGGGGGAACAACTTTCAACCCTCTAATTATTGTCCAATCTTCTTAACCTCTGTTTTTCATTATAATTGAGGAAGATACGAAAGCATCTCAATTCTTGTAATTTTATCTCTGTCCGGAAAGTGAAGCTTTCGTAAAGGAGGAAAGAATCATAGTAATTTTCAGTGGCTCAAAATATTCCTAACTACAAACGTGGAAACAACATTCAATCCTTTTGTTCTAATATTCTTGGCGTTTTCTTTTACTCGTGATCTTTTTTAGAAGGGTCACGTGATTTTCTTAGAAGGGTCAAGTGATATTTCTTAGAAGGATCACGTGACCCCTCTTGGAAGAATCACATTATCTCTCACCAAACAATCTTTCACTAAAGTGTTCCGAGACATCTTCGGAACTTCTATCCATCAAAGATCCTTGCACTGTATAGGGGTATTGTTCGCCCCTTGTATGGAGTATGCATCACACATCAAGGATGGTTTCACTTATACAACTCTCCATAAAAAGGATGTAGTTTAGATCTTTCTTCTTATCAACTTTCTGCTCTCACCTGACACTATACAATCCTTTAGCAGACGAATTGTTTCTCCCTTCCTTATAGTACAATCGCGCAATTATTAGTGGAAGACTGATTTCCAAAACTCTCTGATCGCATTCCTACTCCTTATGAGGAGAGCTATTCCTACTCTTCTTTCCACATAGTCTCATCCTTTCTTTGTCCAGTTCTGTAACCCCATGGTTAACAGCTATGATCATTCTTACATTTATTCTCCTGATAAAGACTGGAATACTCTTCCTACTACATACTATATATATATATACTATATATATATATATATATATTATATTATAATATATATATATATATATATATATATATATAATATATATATATCATATATATAGTATATATATATATATATATATTAAAGGTACCTCTCCCTCCTTTCCAGGGGGAACTATTTTGGAAAAAGCGAGTTGTTGCAAATGACGTCATCGTCCTTCTCCATATTGGTTCAGAGTATCTTTTTCCAACACAACGCTCGCATTCTGCTGTAATAATATAATATAATATAATAATAATAATAATAATAATAAATAATAATATAATAATAATAACATAATAATAATAAATAATAATCATAATATAGATAATAATAATAATTAATAATAATAATATAATAATAAATAAGTCTTTCTTTTGAAATCTATATATATATATATATACTATATATTATATATATATACTATATATATAATATATATATATATATATATATATATCTATAATATTATATATATATATATATATATATATATATATATAATATATATATATATTATATATCTCTATATATATATATATATATATATTATATAAATTATTATATATATCTATATTAATATATTATACTATATATATATAATATATATTATATATTATAAATAATTATATATATATATATATATATAATATATATATATATGTATATATATCTATATATATTACTATATATATATATATATATATATATATAATAATATATATATATATATATATATATATAATATATATATATATATATATATATATATATAATATATTATCATATTCACCCGTCATTGTCGGCAAAGTACTGCCAGGGAACGTAAGATTTTCCGTTGTCGACAGATCTTTCCAAAACCCAAATTCCTGGACGAGGCGAATTAGCCATCTTAATAACCACGTAAGCAACTTGAAATAATAATATAAATAAAATATTTATTATTATTATTATTATTATTATTATTTTAATATTATTATATTATTTTATTATTATTATTATTATTATTATTATTATTATTATTATTATTATTATTATTATTATTATTATTATTATTATTATTATTATTATTATTATTATTAGTAGTAGTAGTAGTAGTAGTAGTAGTCAGTAGTAATATTACTACTTTCGTAGTGTAGTAGTCAGTAGTAGTAGTAGTAGTAAAGTAAAGTAGTAGTAGTAGTAGTAGTAGTAGTAGT
>JABUQX010098117.1:0-2500 GCA_015478945.1 Trachelipus rathkii
AGAAAAATAATAAAAAATAAAGAAAATAAGATAAGTATGTAAATAAATGTTAGTATAATGAAATAAGTACATGCACTTTCCTAAAATTCCTATTAAATTGTATAAAAAATAGAAAAAACAAATAATGAGATTATTTAGATAATCAGATTATAAAGATTACATAATTATTTAGATTAGCTATAGATTATACTAAAAATAATGTAAATATGAGTGATAATTCTAATTTACAAACATTTCATTTATTTGAGGTAGCATAAGACATTTAATACTAAGACATAATAATATTATAACATACCATTAATATAATTGTTGAATAGTAATATAACCAATTTATAGACTATTTGATTGCTATAATTTAAATATACTATTCAAAGAATAACTATTACCAATTTTAGTATCACTGTTTACATCAACACTAGTAACTTCAGCACCACTAACATCAGTCCTTATTATTATAAATATCACTGTAAATATCACTATGACAATGAAATAGACAACAATTCTTCGAATATTAAAATTTGGATGCATTTCTTTTAAAAAATATTTATTTACCTTATCAATAATAGCACCTTTATCAACATCACCAGTGGCTCTAGCACTACCACCATCATTTCTTATCACTATAAATTTTATTATTAGTTACTATTATTTTTTAGTTTTTATTATTATTTATTTATTTTATTATTATTTCAAATATATTATTATTATTATTATTATTATTATTATTATTATTATTATTATTATTATTATTATTATTATTATTATTATTATTATTATTATTATTATTATTATTATTATTATCTTTACTGCAATTTTCATATTACTACCTCCCATTATTATCACCACTATTATTATTGTCATTTGTTGTTGACAACTTTTGTTTTCTTCTTCCCTACATTTTCCCCAATATATATATTTTACTTCTTCTATGTTGTGAGGTTCAAATAGCCATCTCCCATTCACTGCCTGTTACACTATGTCTCACTCAAAGGTATTAGCCTAACTCTTAGCCTAACTTAGCCCAGGTGTTAGCCTAACTGCTTAACAGATGGCCGCTCTTTTTCGGCATGACTTGGTCCCCTCTATTTCTGCCATTGAGGCTTGTTCTTTTTTTTTTTCTTTTATTTAGGGGTCTTCTGTTCACCATAGCCTAGTCTACATAAATGTACATAATTCTTTCATTCTTTAATATACCAGACAATAACTTTTATTAATATCTTCAATTTACATTAATTGAAACAATATTATATTAAATTCTTAGCATGGACGTTATTAATTTTTTTCCCAAAAAAAGATTATGTAATAAATCTTTTTTATATTATCTGTGCTTCTCCTACTTTAAAGTGAATAATTGGAACCCATTTTTAAATTTTCCATAATAGTAATATGTTCAGAATTGAAAAATAATAATAAAAAAATATAATAAAAAATACTATAATCACCTGGAAAAGAAGGCATTATAAAATTTAAAAAATAAAATTACATTCGATTGTCAATTTTTTCTATCATTTTTATTTTCTTTAAGAAAGATCCGACAGTACCCTTAATAATTATTATAAATTTAAATTTTTAAAATTATAAAATTAAATTATAATTTTTCCTCGCAAGTTTTTATTTTTTTACCATTTTTTCTTCAGGGAGTCTGACCGGGCTAGGGGCTTTTTCTCTCATATCTGCTGTGTGTGTGTATGTAGGTGTGTGTGTGTGTAGGTGAGTGTGTGTGTGTGTGTGTGTGTGTGTGTGTGTGTGTGTGTGTGTGTGTGTGTGTGTGTGTGTGTGTGACCTCTATCTATTTAGAACTAACTTTGCTTGCTGAACTTAAAACTTTTTTTTAGTGAAACGAAATTCTCTCTCTCTCTCTCTCTCTCTCTCTCTCTCTCTCTCTCTCTCTCTCTCTCTCTCTCTCTCTCTCTCTTTTTTATAAAAAGAAAAGAGATAAATTTCTCTCTCTCTCTCTCTCTCTCTCTCTCTCTCTCTCTCTCTCTCTCTCTCTCTCTCTCTCTCTCTCTCTCTCTCTCTCTCTCTCTCTCTCTCCTCTCTCTCTTAATGAAACTTTTAATCCTTAGCTAAATGTTATTACTTATTGAAAATTTCAGCCATCATATATGTAATGCCAATGTAGGTAAATAAAATATTTTATTTAAAATTATTTTTTATTTTCTCTTTCTGTTTGAAATTTCATTAGATTTATTTACAAGGATCACGTTTTCCTTTTCTTAATTCGTTTTGAAGGGAAACTTTAACATTTATTTAATAGTAACTCGGCTCTTTATTAATTATCCCATACCTTTAGCATTAATTTTATTTAAACTATTATTATTATTATTATTATTATTATTATTATTATTATTATTATTATTAGTAGTAGTAGTAGTAGTAGTAGTAGTAGTAGTAGTAGTAGTAGTAGTAGTAGTAGTAGTAGTTATGCAATTTTCAAAACTCCTTGATTTCCTACTAATAACTAGTAAAGGGACGATGAATCTGAATCAGCACCGAGAAG
>JABUQX010098117.1:7500-17335 GCA_015478945.1 Trachelipus rathkii
AATCCGGGGGGCGTGTTAGATCACATAGAGGTGACTGGAATTGATAAAATAAGGAATGAACGCATTAGGGAGTTGTGTGCTGTGAAGAAAGACGTAAATAAGAGAATAAACGGGAGTACATTGAGATGGTTTGGTCATATGGAAAGGATGAATGATAGTCGGTTGGTTAAGCGAATGTATAGTGGTGAGTGTGTTGAAGGACAGGAATGTAAGTTTGGCAGAGGCGAGAAGAAAGGTGCATGACAGGAGTGAATGGCAGGGTTTTGCGAGGTTGTGGGCTTTGCCCAGGTGATGAACCCCACATTGAAAAGATACCAAAGTGAGGGTCCGTCGTAGTCTCGTGAAACCTCTAGGGTGGATTTTTCTGACTGCGACGAGTTCTCACTTAAGGGTAAAAAGGGTACGGTAAAAGGGGAGGGGGCTTTCTTTTCGACTTGCGTCATGGTCTTCTACTGCTTTTCTGTTACGGTGTATGCTACGCACCTCATCCCCAATCTGGGGATAGGAGGTAAATTACAATAATAATATGTTTGCAATGTTACTTTGATTTACTTTACTAACAGTCAATTAAAGAAAATAACATGGAAAATTATTATTATTATTATTATTATTATTATTATTATTATTATTATTATTATTATTATTATTATTATTATTATTATTATTATTATTATTATTATTATTATTATTATTATTACACCGATAAAACTAACTTCATGGTAATGTGCTTTTTCCGATTTTCAAATTTTGAGGTCCGTTGAGATTGAGTCTTGTTTATATTACATTATTCATAACTCCTTTACTATATATATATAAGTAGTATTAGGTGCTCCGGACCTCGACCACCTTTTTCTCAAAAAGTATAAGAGCTATAGGTCTGAAACTTGGAATATAATGTATATATTGGATAAGGACGAACCGTGTTAATTTCAAGTCTGTAGGATGTATATAGAGGGTGGTCACCCCCGAGCGGGTGGACACCGATATAGCGCTTACGCCCTTGTGGCGTGATCTGAATGGCTGGTTTTAGGCCTATAAACAGAGCGTTTGGCAACCAGACCATTTGGAGGTAAACAGACCGAAGTCCTCTGTTTGACCGACAGTACACAGACTGAGCGCAGCGGTGCGCATCACATACACATTATTATTATTATTATTATATTACGGGGTCGAAGATTCGAATTTCTCCCGAAAGGAAAATCGAATTCTGAGTCAAAAAAACGAGTCACCTGTAAGGGATCGTTTTTTTTTACGCAACTTGACTTCCGGATTTCCACACCAACCACAATAAAACACCCCGTGGTTTCTTTGTTTCTTCTTCGGCAATCATTCCGGTTTCTGAGTCGATATATTATCTAACAATTACATGGGTTATGAGTTAACGTATCGCTTTCCAAACCTTGGGTAATAGATATATGTTTCTATTATAGGTGATAAAATGATTCCCAGCGAGTTTTGGTTGACGTAGGTCACCCTCCTAAGGGGGTGTGCCCCCTTAGCACCAAGGTCAAATTCGTCCTGAAAGTCCTGTTATTAACGAATCGGAGTGAAATTGGGATGTGAGCTTATATGAAAATGACGCCAATCTGCGTCGATGGTGACGAGATTACGTTTCTCTGCGTTCCCCCTGGAAGGGGGGACGCTGCCCCACAAAAAAAAAATTAAAAATGATCGTAGAAGACTGAAACTCAGAGAAAGGCTGGAGGATTCGGAGTCGGAGACGGAGTCGGAGTTGGAGTCGGAGTCGGATTCGGAGACGGAGTCGGATTTGGGTTCGGTTTTTCGGAGTCCCATGGACCCACCCGGAGGGGGGTCCACATTTGAAAAAAAGAAGAAGAAATGCATGGAATGCGGAACAGAGGAGGAGGAAAGAAGAAGAAAGGAAGAAGGAGGAGGAAGAAGGAGGAAGGAGGAAAAGAAGAATGAGGAAGGAGGAAGGATTCAGAGTTTGTAGTGGCACCGGTGCTGGAGCCGGTGCGGTGCCGAGTTAATAAACAGTCGTATAACAACAATGTTGGTGTCCTTATAAGGGTTATCGAGGTCGTAGAGTTCGAATATGATGGTTATAAGACCGTATAGGGTGTCTAGGACCCCCCATTAAGGGGGGGTCCCGACTGAAAAAAAGAGCACAGAGTGCAAAACAGAGACCGAGGGAGGAATGAAGAAGGATGAAGGAAGAATAAAGAGGGAAAGAATGAAGAAGGAGTCTGACTCAGAGGAAGGAGGAGTAGGACAGATTTGCACCGGTTGCTGGCTCCGGTGCGGTGCTGAGTTATTAAATATTTTGTGTAATGGTAAGCAAATATTGGTGTCCTTATATTGGTTATTGGGTCTGTAGATTCGAAAATAATGGTTTTCAGAACCATAAGAATAAAAAATAAATAAATAAATTAAATAAATAAATAAAATTTCTTATTCTTTTCTATGTTTAATAACTTACAAATTTACGTTTTTACATAACCTAAAGCATAATCACTAAAATCAAACCACCCATCCACCCCCCCCTCCTGCCACCTCCTGACTATCTGTGATCTATTGAATCTATTGATTAAGGTCAACATTTCGAGTAATTCATTTCAATAACATAACATAAAATCAAGTTCTTTTATACAAAGAATCAGACAATATATGCTGACGTAACAAGTTTTCACATTAATAAAGCTTACTTAGCTCATCTGAACTATGAATATAACCCACAACGACAAACGCTACCCCATCTTAAACAGGAATAAAAAGGTTAACGTTTACAAAGTTTCCTACTTAACACCAGTAAAGTAAAAAGCATTGCATACAAAACGTAACTTTTTCACACTTTGTCAAGCATGTCTCTCCTAACATAACAACTGTTAATTTTACATTAAGATGGTAATATGTAACAAAAAATTTACCAATAACCGTGTTGTAATTTCATACAGACCAAATGGTATACTCTAACGTCAAACCAAAGTTTTCAATATTAATAAAGTCAACATAACATTATCTGAACTAAGAATATAATGTACAATGGCAAACCAGGCCCATCTTAAGCAAGAATAAACTGTCGCTAACATTAACAAAGATTCACATACAACCTACAGCACTAATCCATTTAATGCATATCTCTGTAGAGAAAACTTAAAAAGTCCGTGGAAGAAGTTTTCATCAATAACCTTTACTTCATATAGGGTTATTGACGAAAACTTTTTCCATGAACCAAGAGATATCTTGAAACATCATTCGAAATGCTTGCTAAATGAAGTCATTGATGCTATTAATTTCCAACCCTCATACGAATCCTATCACAGTCTAAATCTTGTAATACATAGTCTAATAGGATACGTATGAGGGTTGGAATCAATTTCACGTTTTGACGACTGATCAGTCACCTTGAGCTGGAAACTACTAATGTAAAGGTCTGCGTAAAAGAGGACAATTTCGTAGGAGCAGAATGAGAGGTCCATCATACCGAAACACAACAAAAATGTCTTAACTGAACGAAATTTGGATGTATAACAGCTCTAAAAGGTAACGAGATTCTTTCATTCAACCCAATCAGAAGAAAGTAAACAAGAATACAACGCACGAACGAAGCATATCAGCTCAAAAGGGTATATATTCTCGTTAGACAACAACAACAACAACGACAACAACAACAACAACAATAACAACAATAACATAGTACAAAGATAAGTTCTTTAGATACTAACCAAGGAATATAGGCTAACGTAACATTGTTTTCACATTAATAAAGCTAACATAGCATTACCAGAACTAAGAAATTAATGTACAACGAATAAAGTAATCATTGTCTTAAATATTTGTACTGTTATATAACATATGAGGTGATGGCGTAAGTGATAAGATTACGGTCTCTGGTTGGGGCGACTGGTAGATCGAAACCATCTTCTCATATTTTACAAAACTTACCTTACGTATGAATAAACAGTCAACATTATCAAAGTACATCGATTAATATCAGTAAGTAACTACTACGACATCACACACGTACCATAAACTTGATCTACACCGCTACAAAGAATCTAAACTATCATGACTCTTACCGAGGTTTGGACGTTTATGAAACACAGATGTTCAGTTTTAGGCTTTATAATGACAAGCTTAACATTGGGGTTACTTCTTCATGTTTAATACAAATGCTTTCACGGAATGCGCCCATCGTTTATACAATAAGCTCATCTTTGCTATACATAGCCATTCAATTTACCAGCAACGAGCCCCACTACTTGGAGATCACTCCACAAGAGAGATGCATGAAGACCATCTCGGGGCCCCGAAGGGGGGAGGGGGGTGTAAGCGATAAGGGCACAAGCCCGAAGATGCCATTTCGGGTCCCTGAAGGGGGGGGGTTGGTAAGCGGTAGACTGTTTATGAAAATAACTCGTGATATCATAACAGCAACTAAGAATATATATTGTATAACATCAACCCTAACATACCCTAAACACGAATAAACAGCTAACATTTAACAAAGTTCAATAATAACAAGCAGTAAAGTAACTAGGCAAAACATATAGAACGTTGCCTTTCACATCTTTTTTCTTTTTGTTTTTAAAACTTTTATTTATTTTTAACTTATTTTTCTTTAAAACTTTTGTTTTAAAAAAAACTTTTAGCTATTTTTAATTTTATTTCTTTAAAACTTTTTAGTTTTGTTTTTTTTGTTTTTTTTTAAAAACTTAATTTTTAACTTTATTTTTTTTAAAACTTTTTGTTTTTACTAAAAATTTTATTCTTTTTTATGTTTATAAACGTAAAAAATTTACATTTTTTACATAACTAAAAAGTAAAAAGTAAATAACAAAGTTTTTACAATCAATAAAGCTAACAGTAAGCATAACCTATCAAGATATAATGTATAATCCATCAAACCTAACAAAATACCATACTTGGCAACAGGAAAGTAACTGACGTTGCTTACAACCCGTACCATATTCACACTTTTTTTTTTCAAACAGATCTCTAACATATCACTATTATTTTACATTAACATAGTAACCATTTAACAAAATTTATCACAACATACCATCGCCCACAAATATATGCTGAGTACCAAGTTTTTCTTTCCATCAAATAAAGTAACATATCATATCCTGACTAGGGAATATAACGCACAATGAAAAAACCTAACAAACCTTATGATCGAATAAATGACTACCATTAACAAAGTTTTCAATACTTAACAACACTAAAGTAACTAACAATGCATACAGAACGAACATGTACGAAACTGATGTGGTTCCTGTTTCACACTAGAGGTTATCATACAGTCGAGAAATTGTTCAACTCCTCCCACTTTTCGATTACGAAACATTACCCAATACCTATGATTCTTGTTTGGTTCGTTTCGAAACATTACGCTATACCTATGATTCTTGTTGGTTTCGTACGCTCTAACATATTACGTTAATCTTACACTTAACATAGTAACATTTAGCCAAAATTTATTCTTACACTAACATTGGTTAATTATCAAATACCAGACCAGCGAAAGTACTGCTAACATAATAAAGTTTTCCAGCATTAATAAAAGATAACATAGCATCAACTGAACTTAGAAAATAATGCCCAAAGACAACCCTATCACAATTAAACACGAATAAACTGTAACATTAACAAAGTTCCACACTTAACACCAGTCAAGTAAAGCCACTAACATGGTATGCAAAACGTACCCTTATCCTTACTTTTTCAAGCATAAAACTCCTATACATATTACGTTAATTCTTTAACAACCTAACATAGTACACATTATTTAGCAAAAATTTATGATAACCTTACCACATTGGTAAATTATCATACAGACCAGCGGAGGTATGCTAACATAATAAAGTTTCCACATTAATTAAAGCTTAACATAGGCATCACTGAACTAGAAAATAATGCCAAAGAACAAACTTAACACATCTTATAAGCAAGGAATAAGCCACGTCAACAATTAACAAAGTCCCACACTTAACACCAGTAAAGCACTAACAAGGTATGGCAAAACGTAACCTAATCTCTTACTTTTTTCAAAGCATAATCTAACATATTAACGTAATTTTACATTGACACAGTAACCAAATTTAACTAAAATTTTCTTTCTTTTCTTTCTTTCTTCTTCTCACCACATTGGTTAATTTCAAACATGAAGACCGCCAGCGAAAGTATGCTACGTAAACAAAGTTTCCCCCCTCACATTAATAAAAGCTAATAATGGCATCAACTTGACTATGATAAATCAAATAATTGGCACAAAAGACAACCTAGCCACAGTATACTTAGCAGGAATAAACTGTGGTTACACATTCGTTACAAAGTTCCACATACTTAAACCCACAGTAAAAGGCAAACTTACATGGTATGGCAAAACGTAACTATTCTTACTTTTTTTTCAAAAATCAAGCATAACTCTAACATATTAACGTTAACTCTTACAATAACACAGTAACATTTACTAAAAATTTCTCACAAATGGTTAATTATATTTTAATTTTAATTTTTATAATTTATTTTTTTTTATTTTATGTATCATACAGAGCTGCGGAAAGTATGCTAAACGTAAACAAAGTTTCCAACATCAATAAAGCAAATAAAGTTAACATGAACTAAGAAAATAATGCAAAAAAACAAACCTAACACAACTTACACACGAATAACTGTTAACATTAACAAAGTTCCATACACTAAAACACCGTAAAGCTTCGATGCTTTTCCGATAAATATTGAGAATTCTTTCAACTGAAATAATGAATTAAATGTATATTACTTGCACCTCCAATTGAAACACAGGTAATATATTGCTCTCCATTCGTTTTAACGAAAAATGTAAATGAATACATCGGTTGGGTATTACAAAGATCCTCGTAAAGGGACGTCTGTAGAAGCAGAACGAGAGGTCATCATATCAAAACACACACAGACGAAAATGTCTTAATAAACTGGCCCGAAATTCGTTATTGTATACAACATAACACCCTTCTAGGTAAGAGATCTTTCTTTCTCTTTCTCTTTCAAACCAATCAGAAAGAAAGTAAAAAGAATACGACGTACGAATGGACCATATCAGTTCAAAAGGGGTATAATATTCTCGAGGTTGTTGTTGCTGTTGTTTGTTGTTGTTGTGCTGTGGCTGTTGTTGTTATTGGTTGTTGGTTGTTGCGTAAGAGGGTAGGTTCTGTGTTTAATATTCAAACTTTTCTCTTTCTCATTTATTTTTTTATATTTTTTTTATTTTTTTTTTTTTTTTCACAACCTTGAATTAATTTATCCATACTGATCAACGATATACTAACTCTAGCGTTAATAAGGTTTTCCAGCATACAATAAAGCTAAACATGATGTAACATGAATCCTAAGAAAATAAATGTCAACGACAAAACCTGACCACCACCTTAAGCCCGAATAAACTGTATCAATTTATTTATCAAAGTACCATATAACACCTTGCCAATAGTAAGTAAACTAACATTTAACATGCCAGATACGTAACTATAAGTCACCGTTTTTTGCAAGCATGTCCTTCTAACATATTTATTTTCAATACTATAATTTTATTTTTTAAAGAGAAGAAAGTGAGTAAAGAGTTAAGGCTATCCTCTTTTTTTTTTAGACAATACACCCCCCCTTTCCAGAAAAATTTCAACATGAAACATGAAAATGATTTTATGCTTTTAACCATTTGCATAAAGTGTTGCAATTACTTATTAATTTATTAAACAAAACTGGTAAATCTTCTGGCATACTGCGGGCATCAATCATACAAGAGGTGATTGGACAGGCAATGTATAATCGACCTTGGGAGCTGAGTTAATATATAAAAATCAGTGTAGCTATACTTCGATGGTTGTAAAAATATTCTAATCATTTTATAGCAAAAGGTCTAAGGCAAACCTTCATTATGTCCACATAACTTAACCTACTAGGGCTCACGGTTTCTAACTATTACAGCACATGTACAAAACATTTCGCAGTTACACAGTAATATATCCTAGTGTGAGCTTACAAAACTCTCATCATTTCTCTAACAAATCAGTGTTATTTCTACGCCCAACGAATAACTGTAACATAAACAAAGGTTTTAAAAACTCATAACCACCACACAAAAAATAGTTCTTTATATACTGAAACCATCCGAATATTATGCTAAAACGTAACACGTTTTTGGCATTAATAACTAACATTTTAAACTAACCTGAACTAAGAATTGGTAATGTACACAACTCCAAAAACTAACACAACCATTAAACGTACTAATACTTACTACATTTAACAAAACTTAACTCAACTTTCTTCCGCCATTAACCCACCCAGCAGTAAAGTATATGTACCCTAAAACACCATATCGTACAGAACGTACCCTAACTAAGAAATCCACTAACTTTTTTTTTTTTTTTTCACAAGATATCTCAACATATCAATGTTAATTTACATTAACATCGTATTAATTTTACACAAAAGTTTAGCATAAACCTGTTCTATAATTATATACAAAAAAAAAAACATAATACAAAAACAACACAGAATATAATGCTAACGTAACAATGTTTTACCATCAACTTCGTTTATTTTAACAAAAATTCATGTCACAACCTCGGTCAAAATTATCAATTAAATCCCCCGACCCCCCCTCCCCCCCCCCGCCCATAATCCCGTATCCCCTGCGACATAGATTATTTGGCAAAACATAAAAACAAAGGTTTTAACCAAACAAATAGGCAAAAATAACAAAAATTTTTATCCTACATAACATAAAATAAGTTCTTTGAAATAAAATATCACAGTTTAACCGCGTAATAGTTTTACCTGATTTTAAATCAGTAAAAATCAGTAAATATCAAGTATAATCAAACCACCATCTGCACCCCCCTATAACCTCAGTACCAGCCACCCGCCTATGATCTATTGAACAATGATTCAAGTCATATTCGAGTATCATTTTGGATAAACAATAACAATAAAAAAAAAAATTATAAAGTTTCTTTATAATATATACTGACCTACGAATATATGCCTAAAACACAACAAAGTTTTAACATCAATAAAGTCTAACATATTATCAATTAACCGCAACTAAGAATATATAATGTACAAATGCATACCTTTGGGCGTATGAATAGAAATCAGGCTAACATCCTGAAATTCCAGATAACTTATTCAAAAGGTAAAGTAGCTAACAGGTTTCATGCAGATACTCCGAATGTTCCCAACTTTTCGCGATAATCAAGCACAGGTACCTTGTATTAATCGACAAAATCTCTTAACAAGTGAACCAATCTATCAAAGATACTCCCACATCTTGAACTAAGAATAGGCACTATCTTCATCAAAGTGAGTGTCACTCGTTTCGAGTATTACATCATTTGACCTATGAATAAATGTAGACATTATTAGCAAAATTCTAGGCAAACCTAAACATTAACTCACTTAACTACAAAAATCTTAACCTGGCTCAAGTTTTCTAACAAAACATCATCAATCGTCAGTTTAACACAGCAATATCTTACAAAACTTATCATTTTTTCTCTTACAAATTAAAATCAGTGTTATTTTTCACATTTGTCATAGTAATATTTAAACATAAGCGTACCTAACTTACGAATACACAGTTTTCATTAACCAAGAGTTCTAAAGCAAACACATTCATTTTTCCAAGAGAAATCCCATGGGGATGCGCCCCTTGAAAAGGGTGTGAATCCTCCGAGGGGGATCACCCCGAAGGGGTGTAAGCGGGGCTTTTTACCCTTCCGAAGGAGGGTAAGGCGCTCAGCCCGGGCTTCGGAGGGGTAAAGCCCGATTACACCCCTTCGGGGTGATCCCCCCTCGCAGGATTCACAACCTTTCAAGGGGCGCATCC
>JABUQX010098118.1:12500-17500 GCA_015478945.1 Trachelipus rathkii
TGTTCCTCGCTGGTTCTCTGGTACCAAGATCCATTTAATAAGACACTTACCAAAGCATAGGAATTGTGGAATGCCCAAGAAAACTACAACTGCTGTGAGAATTAAGAAGGAGTTGGGAATAAAGCTTAAAACACCAAGTGCTCTCTCTATACGATTCTATAAAAGACCTGTTTAAGAACCTTGATGGTCGTATGACACAAATTAACAACATTTGTGTGGAGCAAAACCCTTGTCTTCCAGTATTAATAAAAGTGATAGGGAGGTAATTGCGGAGTACATCGAAATAATGGCGCCTATTGTTAGGCTTGATATGTTGCATGAAGAGAAGAATGCGTACGTGGGAGTCCTATTGCCTAATCTCTTCCCCTCCTCCTCAAGGACAAGATCGGGAAATGCAACGAGAAGTGGAAAATTTAACTATGCCAAAAACTTAGACTACTTTCTAAAGCAACCAAAGGCAAAAACAAAGGGAAAGAAAAGAGCTTTGAACCGAGGTTTAGCAGATTTTGATTTGCTTATGGCAACATCTCTGCATCCTTACCAAACTGGGTGGTACGTGCTGGGAAAATGAGGGGAAGTACAGCTGCCAAGACCAGAATACTGGAGGAAATAAAGTGTAATATTGGAGCGAATCTTACTTGTAAACATTAAGGCACTGAAGGTGATGGGACAGAGTCTGAAAGTGACCCATGGTGAGTTATTTTTATAATTTGAAACAAACTTTAAGCACCTTGTAATATATATAAGAAGAATATATATATATATATATTATTTATATATATATTATTATTATTATATGTATAAGGCTGTTGTTATATGTTATTGGAAGAAGAGTTAATATTGTTGGAAGTGCTATATATATATATACATATATATATATTACATTTAAATCAAATAATTCCTAGTGCTTCATATTACAAGGTTGCTGTTACATAGCTAAATATTATTGTTGGCATTACAGTTACTGGCTGGCTGGCTGGTTATTATTATTACTACATACATATATTATTGTTCATATATATATATATATTATTGCTAAGCTGCTGTTGTTATTATTTCATACATACATTATTGGTTGTTGTTGCTATGCTGTATATATATATTAGCGATATATATATATATATATATATATATAAAGAAGATATAAGTATATGTTATTATTATATATATATATATATATATATATATATATATATATATATATATATATATACCGGTATATAGAAGATTTATATATTTATATATATATATATACATATATGTTATACATATATATATTATTAATATATTTACATATATATACATATATATAGAGCATATATATATATATATATATATTATTGTTGTTATTATTATATATATATACATTACATATATATTTTTATAAATGTATATCCAACATAATGTCTAAATGAACCTAAAAGATTTGAGTTTCCTTGACAAATTACTTCCTAAAATACTTCCAGAAAGTGAAGGGCCCATATATCCAGCAGTCACCTCTGGAGGAGAAGACAAATCTTGGATAGCTAGTCTGCAGTAAATGTTCACCACATTAGCACCCCTCTCACTAGGAACCTGTTTCTGTGTGAATACCAGGAGGTCTGGGTGGACTTGTTTATTAAGTATAATACCCCATTACCCAGCTCAGCGGCCGTGGAGAGGTTGTTTAGTCAAGGCTCTGAGATTCTAAGAGCAAAGAGGGCAGCCATGGCATCCAGCAATTTTGAAAAATTTATCTTTATGAAAGGGAATATGACCCTATTCAGAATGCAAGAGGATAGCGAGGAGGAAGATCACAGATAATTGAATAACATTAATAAAATCTTTTTCATTTTTTGTTATATATATTTGCATCTTTCAATTAAAATTTAAAAATAATTCATCTTTAAATACTTGCGCTTTATTTTTTATATTTTTTTGCGCTCCTAAATTTGTGCTTTTAAAAAAAATTTGATTTGCGGACATGTGCGCTTTGCGCATGCGGACTAATTTTTTGAAAAATTGTGCGCTTGCGAACCCAAGTTTTTCCACTTTGCGCTTTTGCGTTTGCGCTCTATATTATAAAATGTGCGCGTCCCATCCTCAAATATATATATATATATATATTATATATATATATATATATTATTATATTATATATATATATATATATATATATATATATATATATATATATATATAATGAATAAATATACATATATTATTATATATATGTTATATATATATTACATATATATATATATATATATATATATTATTATTATTACATGATATACATATATATATATATATATATTATTGTTATGTTATTGTTATTATGCTACATATATTGCTACATGGTTATACAGATATATATGTTATATATATAGTATATATATATATATTGTTATTGTTATATATATATATATATATATATATATATATATATATATATAAATATTATTATATATATATATCTATATATATATTATATATATTATATATATATATATATATATATATTGTAAGAGTTCAAGGTTTTACGGACTTTTCAAAAGAAAAAATGGTGGTAGGATAAATCAAAAGATAAGTTTTAAAAAAATAATTTTATTTGATGGAAATCAATCGACAGAAAATGTTTAAATTGGTAGCGTGAACAACGTGGAATTTTCTTGAGCGGTAGCGTGAATATCCTTCGGAGTAAGTGTGACAAGTTCTCTTTTTACACCAATGCACTTAAACTACTGAAAAAACCTTAAAGCTAACATAAGATGCTAACTAAACCTAACTTAGAATTAAAGGGAGGATAAAAAAAAGAGAGGGAACTAACTAACTAAGGGGACGCAGCCTCAATCCATCTTAGTACTGCGCTCGAGACTGGTCTAACAAGCTCTTTGGAAACTCGAAGTGAGTTTGGTAGCAGTCCAACTGCTCAAGTAAAGGCGGAAGGCCTGTGGCTGATTAAATCAACTTCTTTTAAAGGGGACGTAGTCTAGTCCAACAAAGAACTACGTTCGAGCCTTTTGTAAGACGTGTTAAAGTATTCATGGGTGGTAGGGTGGCCAAACTGCTCGCTATTTAATTCAAACTTTCATTCGTGTGTACTGGGAGGTCACCGCATTCCCTGAGCTCACGCTCCTGATATATATATATATATATATATATATATATTATTATTATTGGTTATAGTATATATATATATATATATATATATAGCATATATATATATATATATATATATGGTTAGCCAGCATTTCCGGTTATAGGATTTACACTTTATTGTAATTGCTATTCTTGTGTCAAATTAGAGGTATGATAGAACTTGCGTTGGTTGTCTCGGTATATTTGGAGTGTCCTTCTTTAGAGTCTTCTTGATTGGATACTTTCCCTTCCCAAATGCAACATTAAAGGCGTTTGGACAGGATTCATTTTAACTTCTGTAAGTTAGATATCTTTAAAATACAAAATGGTTAATTAATATATAATACATATTTGCAGCAGAGTTAATATATATATATATATATATATAAATATATATATATATATATATATATATATATATATATATATATATATATATATATATATATATATATAGTATATAAAAAAATATATATATATATAGCATATATATATATATATATATATATATATAAGTATATATTACATATTATTATTATTATATATTATTATTATTATTATTATTATTACTATTATTATTTCCATATATATATTTGAGTATATATATATATTACATATATATACATATTATTATATTATATAGTATATTATTATTATTATTATATATTATATATTATTATTATTATATATACATATATATATTATTATATATATATATTATTACAAATATATATATTGAAGAAGAGCTGATATATATATAAATATTACAAAACATGTCTGTATGTATATTATATATATATATATATATATATATTATTGGTTATTACATATATTATTGTGCTATATATATATATACATATTGGTTATACATATAATAGGTTAAGTTAGGTATACATATATACATAGCATGTTATATATATATGATATAGTATAAGTTATATATATGGGTATATATATTGTTATTATTATTGTTATTAAGGTTATATATATATATATTATTGGTTATATATATATATATATGTATATATATATATATATATATAAAGTGTCAGGTTTGGGTTCAAGTACAAGTACAAATACAAGTACTTTAGTATCCTTCTATTCTAAGTCTCGTAAAGCTTTACTACTCTAGAATTTGTCTGTTGACAAGTACAAATACAAGTGCAAGTACAAGTGCAAGTACAAGTACATGGTATCAAGTACAAATGCTAGTACAAGTACTTGTTTATGAAATCTGCACATATATATATAGAGCATATATATATATAGCAGTATATATGGCATATAGATATATATATATATATATATATATATATATATATATATATATATATATATATATATATATATATATATATATATATATATATATATATATCATCATCATCATCATCGTAAGGTGCGTAACATGCACCGGAAACTGAAAAGTAGTAGAAGAATATGAAACAAGTCGAAAAGAAAGTCCAAAATATGTCGCCCTTTTATACCTTTTTAAGTGAGAACTCTCAGTTAGAAAATCCACCCTAGAGCTTCACGGGACTGTCACAGACCCTCACTATGGCATCTCGACAATGTGGGGTTCATCCCTTGGCCCAGGTAGACAACAACCATACCCCCTCACAAAACCCCACCATTTATTCCTGTTATGCACCTTTCTTCTCTACTCTGACAAACTCACATTTCTCTCCTCCAGGCATTCCTTTACTGACTCAATGCACTTTTTCTTCGGTCTATAAGCCGGTCGATTCCCAGCAAACTTACCACTAAACATTCGTTTAACCAACCTACTATCATCCATCCTTTTCCACATGACCAAACCATCTTAACGTACTATCATTTATTCTCCCATTTACTCCTTTTTCACACCACACAACTCTCTA
>JABUQX010098118.1:32500-42982 GCA_015478945.1 Trachelipus rathkii
TATTAAAAATCCTGGTTATACAGGTAAAGAACTAGCGGAAATGGTGATGAGTTTTCTCAAAGCAAATGAATTAGAAATAAGCAGTTGTCGGGGTCAAACGTATGATAATGCTGCTAATATGTCAGGAATATATTCTGGCCTGCAAGCAAGAATTAAAGAGGTCAACCATCTAGCATATTTCATATCATGTTCAGCTCATTCCCTTAATTTAGTGGGATCTAGCTCTGCCACATGTTGTAAACAGGCGGTTTCTTTTTTTGCTTTGCTTCAGAATCTTTATAATTTTTTCTCAGGCTCTACGCATCGTTGGGGTATCTTAGAATCTTTCTTCAAAGAATATACTGTCAAAACACTATGTTGGACAAGGTGGTCAGCTCGAGCAGAAGCTTGTAAAAGTCTAAACAAAGGTTTGGAAGCTATTGTTAAAGCTTTAAACTCTATATCTGAAGATAAAAATGAGAGACCAGTCATTCAGCAAGAGGCAAAGGGAAATTTGAAAACTTGAGTTCCTATAAAATACTCTTTATGTCTGTAATATGGGAACCAATACTTGAAAGATTTGATTCTGTAAATAAAAAATTGCAATCCGAAGATATGGATGTGGCCACCGTTATTAATTTGCACAACTCCCTGTGTAACTTAGTTAATGAAATTAGAAGTTCATTAGAAACCTACGAAAATTGTGCCAAAGAAAAATTGAAAATCTTTACACAAAAAGACATCAAGAATGTATCTAAACTAAGATCTGAGAAAGAAGAAAATTATCAAATATGCATTCTTCAAGCAAGCTTCAATACTATATTAGATAAACTGTCAACATAATTAAATAGGCGAAGTTTTGCATACAGCGAATTTTCAGAAAAGTTTTTATTCTTATCAAATCTCACCGAAACCGACCCAGACGACATTCATAAATCAGCTAAATTATTACAAAAAATCTATCGATCCGACTTAGAAGATTTTGGAGCAGAATGCATTCACTTAAAATGTTTGCTTTTAGAAGAAGGTAATGGCAGTAAAACCTTGTCCCAATTAAACAAATATTTATATACCAAAAGCCTTCATGATATATATATCCAAATCCGAATATTGCATTAAAATTATTTTTATGTATTCCTGCGACAAACTGCTCAGCTGAAAGATCATTCTCCACACTTAGAAGGGTTAAAGATTATTTACGTTCGTCCCAGTCCCAACAGCGTTTAGTTCATCTTGCTGTAGTTGCTATTGAAAATGATTTCACCGTAAAATTAGATTACGAAGATATTATTGACAAATTTGCTAACGAAAAGGCAAGACGAAAACCTGTAATGAATCATTAATTTGACATGTAGATGTAATAATATAAGTATCGATATATATATATATATATATATATATATAATATATATATATATATATATATATATATATATATATATATATATATATATATATATATATATATATATATATATATATATATATATATATATATATATCAGGGGCGGCTCGTGGCCTGGTTGCAGGTTTGCGCAACCACCATTTTATATAACTTGCAGTTAGTGTGCAACTATTTATTATTTTTTATTCTTTAATTTTTTTAGTAGGATTAAATATTAAAGAAATTAAATTGCATCTTATTATAATAACACTCCAATGATTTATTATTTAATGAAAAAAAAACGTCATCAAATTTTAGTTAGTCCAAATGTCAAACCAACATGATTGTTGCAGACATTTTACAACACATGCCCTATACATTTTTGAGGAGAAAAATGTGTGTGAAAATATGACCGCGTGGACGCTTTATACCTACAACTTGCGGTTGCATATCAAGAACAACCGCTTTGTTTTCAATACTGAGAAATTCAAATTTGTGAATACGAAACAATTCGGAAAATTGACTCTCAAGTTCCAAAATTTAACGTCTCGGCGAACGAACGAATATGTATTTGTTTGCGGTTTGTTAGATCTATTGCTTTTATTAGTATTATATTCTTTCTCCTCTCTTTCTCTCTTTCTCCCTCTCTCCTCTTTCTCTCTTTCTTTTTCTCTCTCGTCCTCTCTCTCTCTTTCTCTTCCTCTCTCTTCCTCTTTCTCTTTCTCTTTTTCTTCCTTCATTTTCAATTCTCTCTATCCTTCCCTCTCTCTTCTTTCTCTCTCTTTCTCTCTCTTTCTCTTCTCTCTCTCTCTCTCTTCTCCTCTCTCTCTCTCTCTCTCTCTCTCTCTCTCTCTATCTAATCTATCTATCTATCTATCTAATCTATTATCTATCTATCCTATCTATCTATCTATCTATCTATCTATCTATCTACTCTATCTATATATATATCTATATATATTATATATATATATTAATATATTATATATATATATGATAATATATATATATTATATATATATTATTATAGATATATATATAATATATATTATATATATAATATATATATATATATATATATTTATATATATATATATATGGCTCATGTAAATATCCGCCTCCAGGTAAGTTGAAGCCAATTTTTTTTTTTTAAAATCTACATAATCGAATAAAGTATTGAAAGCTCTTTTGGGGAATATTTTTTTTTATTTCATTTATTTTTTTTTTAACAATGCAGAAAGGGAAATAATAAATACTACAAATAAATTACATTAATAGAAGTTATGTAAAGGTTATCTTTAGTTTTAGTTAGTTTTAAATAGATTTTAAAACTAATAAGCATAAGCAAAGGTTAGGCCTAGAGTTTAATTTAGTTTACAAAGATTTGAACCTTTTTTTTTTTTTTTAAAAATTTTTTAGAGGTGTGAAGATGCTTAATAACAGTTTAAATTTGACTTTAGACAATTTCCACTTCAATTTTATGAAATGTTTTCGAATTCATACAATCGCAATCGATATGTATATGGAGGTGGAAGCGGATAATCGACATGATCCATATATATTATATTATCTATATATATATATATTATAAATATATATATTATATATATATATATATATATATATATATAGTATATATATATATAATATATATATATATTATATACATATAATATATATTAGTAGGGGTGGACAACTAACAGCCAAAAAAACATCCGGAAGTTGCAACCGGGAAGTTACACATGTTGCAAGCAACATTTTTTGCAACATCCGGTTTTTCAAGCTTGACGAATCAAGGATAGAGAAATCAAGGTCGGTGAGACCGAATTTAAGGTCTGGAAGACCGACTTCCGAGGTTCTGAGCCTGAACTCAAGGATTTTAACCCCAAAAGTGGGGGCGGAGCCCCCCAAAGGGGGTTTTTTGGTCCCTAGAAGGTTTTAAATGATCAATAGATCATTTTTGATAGTTTAATCGATTTATCGATGTTTTTTAACCCCTATATCGATGTTTAAATCGTCTTTCTACGTGCTCTGGTTTGACTGAAAAAAATAATCGAAAGAAAATTATTAATAACATTCGTTCGATATATCGCTGTAGTTAAAGTGCAATATTCAAGGTTCTGGAAATCCTGGAAAATCCTGGAATCCTGGAAGGGAATTCCAGGAAACTGGAAAATGAAAAATTGAACTTCCTGGAACTGGAAACTGGAAACTAAAAACCACCACCAAAAAAAAAAAAAAAAAAAAAAAAAAAAAAAAAAAAAAAAAAAAAAAAAAAAAAAAAAAAAAAAAAAAAAAAAAAAAAAAAAAAAAAAAAAAAAAAAAATTAAAATAAAAATTAAAATTAAATTAAAATAAATTAAAAAAATAAAATAAAATTAAAATTAAATAAAAATAAAAATAAAATTAAAATTAAAATTAAAATATTAATAAATAAATAAATAAATAATAAATAGTTTGCGTGAAGGTATCTCTATTTCCGGTTGCCTGGCTGTGCCGCCGCAGACTCCGTCTGCCTGGAATCGAGGTTCCGGACGAGTGCACCCTTCGGAGAAGGGGTGCTGGTTCCTTCCAGATAGAAGGATCTTAGAAGGATGAAATGCACGGAGTGCGTAAGAGAAGAAGAAGGAGGAAGGATTTGGAATCGGAGCTGGATCTGGAGCTGGAGCTTTGGGCCTCCCCATCTGAAATAAAAGAAGTAGAAATGCACGGAGTGCATAAGAGAAGACGGAGGAATGAGGAAGAAGGAGGAATGAGGAAGGAGGAAGAAGGAGGAAGGAGGAAGAATGGTGTTTGGAACCCTCCGGAGGAGGGTCCCCAACTGAAATAAAAGAAGTAGAAATGCACGGTGTGCATAAGAGAAGACGGAGGAAGAAGGAGGAATGAGGAAGGATGGAGAAAGGAGACAGAGAAGAAGATAGAGTTGGTACAGGCACCGGTGCTGGAGCCGGTGCGGTGCTGAGTTTGTAAACATTAACTTAACCTCAGACAGACATTTCTATTTTAAAAATCTCATTTTTCTTTTATATCGTCACTAAAATATATGTTTGCCTATTTTCATTTTAGACGTTTCATTTTTATAAGTTTTATAAGTTTCATTCTTTATGTTTTTAATTTTTGTTTTCAATTTAAATTTTTAATTACTTTTATTTATTTTATTTGCTTTAAATATTTTGTTTTTACTAAAATTTTATTCTTTATGTTTTTAATTTTTTGCTTTGAATTTAAATTTTTTAATTACTTTTTAAATTTTATTTGTTTAAAATATTTTGTTTTTACTAAAATTTATTCTTTTTATGTTTATAACTTAAAAAATTTGCATTTTTACATACCTTAAAGCAGTAAATCAGTAAATCAGTAAATCAGTAAATCAGTAAATCAGTAAATCAAACTGCCTTCCAGACACCTTCCTATCCTTCCACACTGATCCGTCATTGATCTATTGATCTATTGATTAAAGTCATATTTTATATAACATAACACAAAAACTTTTATTTATTTTGTTTTGTTTTCTTTAAACATTATGTTTTTACTATAAAAATTTATTTATTTTGTTTTATTTTTACTATAAAAATTTATTTATTTTGTTTTATTTGCTTTAAACATTTTGTTTTTACTTAAAAATTTATTCTTTTTATGTTTATAACTTAAAAATTTTGCATTTTTACATAACCTAAAGCAAGTAAATCAGTCATCAGTAAAATCAGTAAATCAGTTAATCAAACAGCCCTCCTATCCTTCCATGAACTATTGATCTATTGATCTATTGATCTATTGATTAAAGTCATATTTTGTACAACATAACATAAAATAAATTCTTTGCTGTAGTTGTTGTTGTTGAAATGTCGCGTTTGTTGTTGCATTTGTTGCAATTGTTGATGTTGTTGTTGTTGTTGAAATGTTGCATTTGCTACATTTGTTGTTGATGTTGTTGTTGTTGTTGTTGTTGTTGTTGTTGTTGTTGTTGTTGTTGTTGTTGTTGTTGTTGTGGTTGTTGTTGTTGTTGTTGTTGATGTTTAATATATCAAACGTTCAAGTTAAATGAAAATATACAACACTTTTTCAAACATATCTCAAAAATATTAATGTTAATTTTACATTAACATTGTAATATTGAAAACTAAACAAAAATATATCTCATCCTAGCCTAACTGACATACAGCATTCATTAACAAGGTAACTAAAATTAGAAGTTTCAACTTACCAGCAGAAGTCAGCATAGCAATCTCAATCTTTACTATACAACCTCCCAAAAATATTATTATTATTATTATTATTATTATTATTATTATTATTATTATTATTATTATTATTATTATTATTATTATTATTATTATTATTATTATTATTATTATTATTCCACATAGATCTCAACACCAATAACGCGTGCGATCACTTTTCCTCCAGGTCCACAACTAGAACTTTGGTAGGTAAATTGCTCTCTACCAGGCACCTAAGCATTACGTAATCTTGTTACGCTCAAGGGTAACCAATCAGAGAACTGTATTTGCTAAGCAATCACGGCCAGCCAATGAAATTCGAGGAATGACTCATTAATCTTAATATCTTTTGACACATGTGAAGGGGTAAATGAGATTTATTACTTTGTTCCCAATATCTTTTGACACATAAGAAGGGTGACGAGATTTATTACTTTGTTCCCAATATCTTTTGACACATAAGAAGGGTAAATAGATTTATTACTTTGTTCCCAATATCTTTTGACACATGAGAAGGGTAAATAGATTTATTACTTTGTTCCCATTTTGTCCTTACTTAACATATGTTTTTATCTTAAACAGTAGTTTTATTATTATTATTATTATTATTATAATTAATATTATTATTATTATTATTATTATTATTATTATTATTATTATTATTATTATTATTATTATTATTATTATTATTATTATTATTTTTATTATTATTATTATTATTATTATATCAACTATATATGTATATTGAACATAACAATTAACATACAACACAACACACAAAACACACAACACACACACACACCCCACACACACACACACAATAATTATAGACACTTTACTTAATACATTAGCTGGCAATCACGTACTAACTTACTGATCACATGACTGTTATTTCTATGATGTCAAGCAGTTGTGTTACATTTTCTAAACGTCGTTGTAAGACATTTACATTTTTCACATGTTTAATATAAACATTTCGTTTTGTTATGTATTTTCTTTTACGTTTCTATTATTCTTTACATTTATATTTTGTTAAAAGTTAGTTATTTATTTATTTATTTTAGTTTTATTTATTTTTATTTTATTTATTTAAAATAATCTATATATTTTTTTAAAAACTTTTATTTATTTTTGTTTATTCTGTTTAAAACATTTTGTTTTAACTAAAATTTATTTCATTTTATGTTTATAACTTAAAAAAAATTTGCATTTTACATACCTTAAAGCAGTAAATGCAGTAAATGCAGTAAATACAAACTGCCTTCGCAGATACCTTCCTAGCCATTCTATGATCTATTGATACTATTGATCTATTGATCTATTGATCTATTGATTCATGTCATAAGTATCTTTTTGTATAGACATAACATAAAAATAAAGTTCTTTATACACTGATCAACGAATATATGCTAACGTAGCAAAGTTTTCCCATTATTAAAGTTAACATAACATCACCTGAACTAAGACATAATGTACATACAACAAACCTAGCATACCTTAAGCACGAATAATCAGCTAACATCAACAAAGTTCACAACTTAACAACCAGTAAAGTAACTAACATTGAATACAAAACGTAACCTATTCACACTTTGTCAAGCATATCTCTACTGTCAATGTTAATTTTACATTAACATTGTAAATATTTAACAAAAATTATCATAACTTTGTCTAATTATCTACAGACCAACCAATATATGCTAACGTAACAAATTTTTTTCCATTAATACAGCTAACATAACATAACCTGAACTAAGAATAATAATCTAGCCACGACAAACCTAACACACCTTACGCATGAGTAAACTACTAACTTAACAAAGTTCCACGCTTAACAACAGTAAGTAACTAACATATGCAAGATACAACGTAACCTATCACACTTGTCAAAGCATATCTCTAACATTTCAATGCTAATTTTACATTAACATGATAACTTAACAAAATATTTTATCATAACCTTGTCTAATTTTCATACAGACCAGAATATATGCTAACGTAACAATTTTTTTACATTAATAAAGCTAACATAGCATAACTGAACTAAGAATATAATGTTCAACGACAAACCTAACACACCATTCGTACGAATAAACTACTAACTTAAACAATATAGTTTCGAAACTTATCAAAGGTGAGTAACTAACATTACATACAAAACGTAGCCTATTCAGCACTTTGTGCAAAGCAATATCTCTAACATTCAAAGCTAATTTTTATATTAACACAGTAATATTTAACAAAGATTTAACGTATCCTGACCTAACTTGTGTAATGAACTAAGAATAAATGACACACACACACACACACACACACACACACACACACACACACACACACACACACACACACACACACACACACACAACATTACGCAATAGTAACACCTGAAATATTTTTAGGCTTATCTCTTTTTAGGCTCCGCCCCCTTTCAGAAAATATCAACTCGAAACATGAAAATGATTTTATGCTATATCCACTTGCATAAAGTGATGCAATACTTATTATATTTATTAAACAAACTGGTAGGTTTGGCAACGGCGCATCATACAGATGCGATTTGGCAGCACTGTATAGATTTGGGTGCTGAGTTATATATAAATCGACGAGCTACTCGATGGATCATTCTTAATCAAGAGCTCTTACGATCAACACTTTAAGACACATTTTGTTAGATCCTGTAGTATCATTATCCAAGTTTTTTATATCTACACATGAGGATTTTTCAAAATCAATACTTATTCAACGAAGTAAGTTTTTTTTCCTTAATATATATATATATATATATATATATATATATATAATATATATATATACAATATATATATATATAGAGATTTTTTCTATATATAATATATATAGTATATATATAATGTATATATAGTATATTATATATTATATAATATATATATATTATATATATATATACATATATATATATATATTATATATAATATATATATACAACAAATATATTTAATATATATATATATATATATATATATATATATATATATATATATATATTCTCATTTAAAAATGAGATTGTAGCACATCTGCTCAATAATTAATAACGTAAAGTAATTAAATACATTATCAATTAACAATAGAGTTTAAATAATTTATACATATGTCTAAAAAAGTGATTCTGTTCCAGAAACGTGTTGAATATACATCCATACACCTGGGTAAAAAGCATCCTTCGTATCGTTATCGACGCATCGAATAAAATGGTATGCTGCTGTTGTTGTTGTGTAGATATATTTAATATAAGGAATGAGAAATACTATGTTAAACTAATATATTACAGACATAGTGACCTAATTGCAAGCAAACTTGACCTTAATTGTTTACTGCATCATAAATAATAATGAATATTCATTACAGGTTAATCCTACGATGATGATTGCTGCTAATAAGAAGAGGAAGACCACTATAACAGACATAACGCACATCTCTGTTGAGAAACTAAAAAAGTCGATGGAACGTCATACATATGAAGTAAAGGTTATTGATGAAAACTTCTTCCATGGACCAAGAGATCTTGAAGCGTCTTTCGAAATGGTTGTTAGCGAAGTTGTTGATGTTGTATTAAAAGACTTAGAATATGATAGTACACATATGAGGGTTGGAATCAATTTCACATTCGGTGATGACCAGTCACCTGACCGGAAATATTATGTCAACATCAGTTATAGAGATATATTAAACAATATCGCTGTGAAAGAGATGATGAGACGACATCAGTTATAGAGATATATTAGACAATATTGCAGTGAAAGAGATGATGAGACGCTTGGAAGGTTCATTCCAATCAGGCGACAAGGCATCCTTTACCAAATTCAAAGTAGTAGCTACCGTGTTCATGATAGCTAAAGGAAAAGGTAATGACTGTAAAACCGATTCATTCGAGCCACAAAATCTTAGTTTCAAACATCGTTACATTAGTAAAGTTCATCTAGAGAAAGGAGCTGTAGGTTGTGCTTTCAAAGCTGTTGTTCTGTTTAGGAAAATAGCTCGTGAATGTGTCGAGACCAAAAATATTCATTCTTATACAATTGAGAAAGTGGCTGAAGCATTAGCTAAAAAATGTGGTATGGAATATACAGATTCTTTCTTAGTAACTGACTTTGAAAAAATCGAGAATATCAAAAAATGTCGGATAGTAGTGTTTGGTCCTGATGGTAATGGAGTAAAGATACTTTATAATCCATCTAACGAGAACAGAGACGATCCCTTATACATTATCGGTCATGATGGAGTTAATCATTACTATGCTGTAACAGAAGACAAGTTAAAACTATGTTTTTGAGAATACCAAAAGCAAAGGCGTATATGAATGGCGTATTTTTTGCACTTATTGCTATACTTTCAACAGTAAATATCGCTCATAAATTAGACTGTGAACATTATGGATGTAGACAATGTCTATGATAAGTGTCAAGGCTCATTTGGTCACGATGGTATATTCCATGAATGCCGTGAATGTAATCGTGAATTTTTTAATGCAGCCTGTTTTAAAAGACATCTGGATAATAATACGTGCATGAAAATTAAGATTTGTAAACTCTGTCTTGAACAAATAAAGGCTGATCGTAAAGGTAGCTTCAAACACGACTGTACAAAAGCCTTTTGTACTATATGTAAAGAAAAATACGAGCCTAAAGAAGACGAATATCATATATGCATACTGAAAAGAAAATTTTTAAAAAGAGAAGTACTCTGATCCGGTAGTTCATACATGTTACTATGATATCAGAGACATACCAGGAAGATAAAGGGCTATGATGATAAGGAAGAAGAATAATGAATGCTTCTATTCTGGTATGCCCAGAGATATGCGATGTTGTACAAAAGAAGGTGAGCAGGTGTTGTGGCCCTTTTTTTTCTCCCCAATGT
>JABUQX010098119.1:10000-23437 GCA_015478945.1 Trachelipus rathkii
AAGGTCAGAGAGAGGTCAAAGAGAGAAAAGGTCAAAGGTCAAAAAGTCTAAATCTCAATAAGTAGTACAAAATATAAAAGGTGGTTGGGAATACAGAATACGGAATGTATTTTACCTAAAAACATAGAAATTATACTTTTGACCTAAAATAACGAATTTATATTAGGTTACTTGAAAATTGGAAAGTTATTTTTGCTAATAACCACAAATTATGACAGAATAAATTTGTGTAAATAATTTGAAAAATAGAAAATATTTAATAGAAAAACATAGAACAACTGAAACTTTGAAAGTTGAAAAAAAAGTTCACCTTGACAAATATGAAACTTATATCATTTTAAGAACCACACCGACTATAAAAAGGATAGTGTTTTCAATAATTAATTGCATAGAATTCATAAATATCAAATTATGCTTGCGACTTTGATATTTTTAAATAACTTTGAAACAAAATTATTTTCTTTTTATAGACTTTGATAATTTTAAATAATTTTGAAAGAAATCTTTTATTTTTTCCTTAAATAATTTTGCAATGAATAATATTATTTGTTCTTTTGAAACTTAAATAATTGCATTGCATGAAACTGTTGTGTGTCGCTATTTGTACGGTTTTAAGATTTTTTCTAACAGAAATATTTTAATTTGAAACTTATTTAAAGATTAAAATTTTGTAAATTTTTTCTTAATTTTAATAGTGAACAAAAGGTGAAATATTAATTTATAATTAAAAATCGCATAAAATAATTTTAATTATTTATTAAAAGTTCGTACCTCAAGGGCATCTTTATGGAGCTAACAGAATTTTTTCATATTTTATCGAACCATAAAAATTTTGAAAAATATTGAAAATTTTGAATATTTTGAAAACTTAAGTGTTTTTTTTGAACTTGAAAAAATATCTTGAACTTCAGTTTTTTTGAAAACTTGAAAAAATATTTTGAGATAAGTTTTTTTTAGTGTTTTAACCTGAATTAATTAAAGTTTAATCATGCCTATGTTTGAACCAATAGTCTTTACAGTCTCGTATTATCACATGTATATTCCTTCTCTGCAACCTGGTTCAAAGGGCTATAGCCGACCAGTTGACACCAATGGACTTCCAGAGGAGCTTGAAGGAAATAAACAGACTAGAAAATAGTTGATTCACAAGAACAAGAAAGGACATGGATGATACAAATAAAGAGGACAATAGAAGATGTTTATCAAGATGAAGAACATGATGTAACAGAAGGGAAATACAAACAGAAAAGCAGAAAGAAAAAGGAGCAAAGCCAAGATAAGGGAAACCACACAAAAGGATATGGGACCTCCTCCAGTATATTCCTCCCCCCCCCTTTCCCCCTTCTTTTTAAACATTTGGATTACAAATTGGGGTCCCCCTCCCGTTAAAACGGGGGGCTGCGTCTCCCAATGCCCAAAACAAAACAGGCTTGGATTGGCATCAACTCCAAAGGAAATACAAAATACAGCAAGAAAACCTAAGGTCCCCAAAAAGACCATTTTTGGACAATTACTTTAATATACATTAAATGCATCGCCACTCCCTTCAAAAAGAAACGTAAAACTATCTCCTGGACGGCAAAACAGAAATTTTTAACAATATGAGTGAATTTAGTGGAACTTGGGGACAGAACCAAGCAATTGATTGGATAGACAACCCAAAATGCCGTGGGGCCACCAAATATAATTTTGAATTAAATCTTTAAGTAGCATGCACACCTCATAACAGGTTGCACAACCTTCTACATGCAACCTGGTTACAATCCATACCAATATGGACCCCATGGAGGATATTATCCAACGCTGCGTATGCCCCTCCATTACCTGAATTGCCTAAAGAAAATTGTATGGAAGAATACCAAGACACAAGCTTGGGTGGGAATTAAGTTTGAGATTACCTTTCAACGTTGCAGCGAATATTATTATTGAGGGAGACTAATAATTAAACTTACAAATTTTCTTGTCTAACTTCACTCTTCAAAACATTTGAAATGACAAGTTTTTATCAATATGTAAAAGATATTATGACTTTAATTCAATTGAAGATTTTCCCAGGTTTTAGCATCCCTTATACATGTGATACCATTGTTCAAAATTTAGAGGAGACACATCTTATACTTGCTACAAAGAAATGGCTTAAGAACTTTTGAAATAATCAGATAAAAACTTATTGAATGACTATCTTTGGATACTTCTCAAAAAATAATTACTAATTAGACTAAGATTTAGAGAGATGGGAAAGAGCAAAGTTTTGTAATGAAAATCATAGAATAACAAAAAGAATCTATAATGCTGAATAGTTAATAGAAATTGAGAAACTCAGTCAAATAAAGAAGGTGGGGCGTGTTCCAATTTATTAAGAGATTTTAACATGATGAATGATATTAATTTTCAGTAGCACACACACACACATAATAGCTCTTAATGAACTAATCATAGAAAACAAAAATGGCACCCTCATAAGAACAAGAGCATGAAGGAGAATAAAAAGAATACTTCTAGAAATTCAGGAAAAGGGACAAGCCTCCAATATCAAACCTTAATAAAGGAGCTGAGAAAAAACTCTCCATAAAGAGATAAAGTCCATGACTACTGCTAAAGTGTGAATGCTTTAGGTTATTCTAAAGACCTGGTTGAATAGCCACATATGCCCGTGTGTTGAATTCCACGCCAGTTCGACGCTAATGCACGAAATTCAACCTGTGTGATCCCCAATGAAATTGAAAATAATATGGTAAATACCATATCTTTTCATTATTAATGCTATTCGTAAACCTGGTCGAATTGAAAATGAATTCAATATACTAGAAAAGTCAAACTCTTACCTAAGAATAAAGCGTAGCACAAGTAAGGAGTCTAAGAAACAACCAAGTTCACCTGGTTAAAATCACAAGCAGTATCCAGAAATGAAAGAATATCTGAACTGAAAGAACAAGAACAGAACGAACATTTTTACAACCCAGATCTCTCAGAACGAAACAATTTTGATTCCAGGCAAAATTTAAATGAAGAATGGAATAGAATCAGAATGTAAAAGAAAATACTCAAGCTTAAAGAGAAGTGTAACTAAACCGTCTACTTCTTTGGTGTAGGAATAACCCACAAAATGGGATGTCAATATTTTTGTCAAATTTTGACTCATCTTCAAGTTTGGCATATCCAGGTGGCTTTGCTACAAGATGGATCACACCTGTTGCATATGTGGATAGATTAAAAAATAGAAAGAGAAGAGATGAAAACATCTCTAAAAAGAGGCTCGTATTATAGTCCAGGGATGAACTAGATGATCCCCATCTATAACGAATAAGTTGATCTAAACTCTAAGACTACACCAAAATATTACCCATTAATCTTAGTAGTAAAACTGAAAGCATGAACTTGGATGGAATTTTTATTAGGTACAATCTTACTACTTACCTATACCATTAACCTTTCTCATCTCATTAAATCTTAAGGAAGGAATAATGAAAATAAAGTTCCGAATCTTGCCAATGGGAAGAGCTTTTTTCTCATGAATCAAAAGGAAAAGACAACTAAGAAAGACAGAAGATTAATGATCATAGAAAAATCAATAGGAATGATAACTTCCCGAACCAAGGAACTGTGACCCAAGATGAATCAGAAATTAATAAGGCAAAGGATGAAGGACATAAAAAGACTTAATTATAAAGGAAAACCTATACAGAATTTAATTACAAGGCTCATTCTTGAAAGCCTACACAGAACATTATTAATAAGGCTATTGGAAAAGCCACAAAGAATTTATCTAAAAGCTCATTGATAGAAAGCTACAAAGACAGAATTACTACATGTTCATTGAAGAATCTACACTGACAAACAGATGAAAATTCCGTTGTTCGTCAAAAGAACAAAGAAAATCACACTCCTCGGTCTCCTTACCTTTAGGCTTGAAATAGACATGAATGAAGAATAGAAATTCAAGTTGTTATTAATAGAAAAACAATGAACTGCTTCATCTATGTATTTGAAAGTCAGACCTGAGAATAAAAGGGATTTGACTGGAGAAGAAGTGTTTAATAACACCCGCTTTCTTAGGATGCCATTATATTTGCAAAATTCGGTATGCCCATTTAAGATAACAATTGAATGTTATCTAAGTATATTAACTAAGTAAGAATCTTTTATTAAGAATAAATAAATCTAAGTGACAATTCAGTTCTTTTTTAGAAATGTTTGTAAATGAAATTTTCGTAACTGCAAGCACAGAAATAAGAATAGGGTCTACTTGTTATAGTAAAACCCTCTCAGAAAATTATCAGATATAACAGTGAAAAAATCATACGAGATGATGTTAACAGATAAATTTAAGTTAAAGAATAAGCAGAATTTCATTCAGACGTTAGGGATAGAAGAACTTCTTGATTTGTTAATGAATACAAGGACGTATTGCTCTGAATATGATGCAGTTCTCTGTATGCTGATACAGACGTTTGAAATGAACTTACCTCCAGATGCTCCAAGATTATTTAAAAACAGTACTCGTCTCCCACATCGCTATCCGGAAGACATAGATATTTACCAGAATGCAGCTTTAAAGAAAGATAATTAAAGCCTGCTATTCGTCGAATAGTTTCACCTCTAACTGGGGTGCCAGAAAATACTCTAAAACAAACCTCGTGTTTATAGTATAAGCACTGAACTCCTACATGTCAGATGTTCCCGGCCCCAATAGAAACGAATATTTTCGTCCCAGCGGCAGTACGATTTCAACTAGTTGTGACTTGACGACGCGTACTATTCCTCGAATGTCGAGGATGAAACACAAGAAATTGATAGGCTCCGTACTAGAAGGATTATTCTGCCCAACCAGATAATATTGGGCACGCGCAATGCTCAAAGTACCTAATCTATGTTACAATGCATCGCCGTAACCATTTATAGGACCATAGTGCCATCAAGTATATGTTTGGATGTTAGCAGTAAAAACTAATATAGAGAATAAATATTATGCCCAAGAATATTGTAAAAGGCATTTAGAAAAATAAATTGGAGTTAAATTTCTACTCAGCATTTCTACACAACTTTCATTTTGATTAGATTTTAAAATAGGAAAACGGCATTGCAACAGACTAGCAAGGTATAAAACGTTTCTTTCAGAATGCTTGACTAACACAACATTAAGATTTTTCTCGTTTATTTCGAATTTTAATTAGTGAATTGCACTATGACGAATCAATATATAGACTCAAATAAAAAAGAATTTAATTGAATCGGTAGACGTTGCCCAAAATGCATATTGACTCTAGTTTGAACTTTGGTACAATCATTAACTTCAGATTAACCAAGCCATTTTCATAGTACAGACGCCTCTACTATGAAATAGAGTGTTCTTACCAAAGTCGGACGATCAAGAAAAGCCATGTCCCTTGTTTCCAGAGTGTAAAGCATTGAACCAACTATGATATAGAATGAAAAGGATATAGCTGTCTGTCTTTCACTACAGAAAGTTTAAGAATACATGTTGGTTACCGACATCACATATAATGATAACACACCCTTGGCTTTATATTTCGAACAACAACAACAGGGCGCCTAGACCGGTGGAATTTTGTTAATATTCTCACCAACTAAAATAAGA
The DNA here is from genome assembly GCA_015478945.1 of Trachelipus rathkii. NCBI lineage: Eukaryota > Metazoa > Arthropoda > Malacostraca > Isopoda > Trachelipodidae > Trachelipus > Trachelipus rathkii. Next base: position 15,600 of record JABUQX010098119.1, read on the forward strand.
CGAAAAACTAATATCTGCGCCAGATTTATTTGAGTAGGCTCACAAAAGTCCAAACGTTTATTCTTTAAAGGAAAAGGAAATCCAGGCTACCAAGAAAAATTTTTATCTACGAAAAAACTCATAGGGACAAAAAAGGCCTAAATTAAAAGATAGTTAAGTGGCTAAGAAAAACTAAACTTATCCACATATTCCATAAGAAAGTATGTACTAAGCAACTGAAGACATTATTAAACACAGTATCCAATACATGATACACAGTTATAGTCATCATTCTCACTTGAAGTGGGCATGGAGGACACAGAGGATGAAAACGATTCGGAAGATACGTTTTCCTCACTAATAGATTATTAAAGGACTACTGTTCATGGGTACCTTCTAAGTAAAGGTCCGGCCTCAAAAGAAAATTAAACAAGGCCATTTCATACTGCCTTCTAGAGTACATGGATAGTTAAATGAAAACTCCACAGTCGATTTCAAGGAAGCCAAAACATTCTCGTTTCCGAGATGTTAACACGCTATTGCGAAGTGGCCTGAAATCAAAACATCAAGAATTCTCGAAGGCTTTTACAAAAGGAGTGATATGTCGAATCGAGCCTCAGAAATTTAGCCTCGAAATGCCAAAGTTCACACACTGCGTTAAAGAGCTGTGTAAAGCTTGGAAGATAAAAAAAAAAGTCAATATTCGCCTAACAACCAAGTGGATGATATGAAAATGAATGCAGATATTGAAAATTTCCTCCTCTATTCGTAAAAATAATCATAAGAGGTCCAAATACTACTTTGCTAAATAGTCATTAACATGATGAATCGATATTGATCATTCACATTTGTCCTGCATGATCTCAAAAGACTTCCCGACGAATTGCTATTAATTCCTCATTTAACAATAAATCGGAACAGAAATCCATAGAGAGGTAGATGTCGTAGTGGAAAGAATGGAAGGTAACAATAGCAGAGAAATTAGAAAAAAAACAATAAAGCTATGAACAACAGCACAAACATGCCACACAAAGAGAATGAAATGCGATATGTTTTTGGTAAATGTGTAAAAACACGAGTTTCTGGATTTGTGCTAAAGTTCCTTTGTTATTGAATCAAAATAAAGAAAAAAAACAGCCCGTTAAAATGCCCTTTTCCTCCTCCCCCTGTTTTTTTGTTAAAAAAAATTTCCCCCCCCAAACTTCAGCTCCACTCAAATTTATTTTGTGATAAAAGACTAAATTTTCCCCATTAAAAATACGAATTCATTTCATTTGAATAGATCAGCTGGATGTAGTTGCAATCAAGAGTCATTGATTCAACAATAATTCAAAGAAAGAGCAACCGAGTGAATGTTAAGAAGTAGAAGACGTAGATGATCAAGGAATCCAACACTCTTCTGATTCCTAATTATATGAACAAAAATTATATCAGAGGATCCACAAAAAGCACGAATCCTGTTAGAGAAAACAATCTTCTTAGTAATTTAAATCTGATACCCCAAGGAAGATGGCTTAAATTACCCCACAAAATCAAAGTAGGAGGAAAGCAGTCTCTATACAATCAGAAAGAAATCAGATAGTTCTGACATGAACAGCCTGTCATGCGAAATAAAAGGATCTTGGTAAACACCACTGCAAGATGACTGTAGGGGATAGTGAAGATTGAAGCACTTCCCAAAAGATATAGTAACACCCGCAAAAATTTAGAATATCAACACATGAAGCACAAGAATGAAGAAAAAAGACCCTATAACCTACCACATTAGAGTCGAGGATGTGGAGAAGATTATAAAAGAAGTAAAAAAGGCAAAGAGAACAGAATCTCTCAATCCTACACCAAGAAGGAAGAAGCACAAAGACATCTGAAACAGAATTACATAGACCACATGTTTGCATGAGTGACCTAAAAAGAACTAGAATTTACTATTTACCTCCTAAAGTAAACCTTATATGTATAAAATTTGTAATAAATCTTTATTTATTTTATGTTCATACCTTAGGTTTAAGTTTTTATATTCCATTACCATGCCAATTTGGCGGTTATAAGTTTTTTATTCTTATGTTATGTTTGAATGATATTTTTATTATGTCCGTTACGAATTCGAAAAAAAAATTTTTCCCCCAGGGGTCAGTCTGACAGGTGAAACAAAACCATAAAAAAGAAAAATTTAAATTACGTTTCGTAAATAACAACGTTTTAATAACTTAACTTACAATAATATTTTTTTATTTTTTATTAAAAAAAAAGAAATTAATCAAAATAAATCGTTAAATTAAATAATATAAATTAATCAACTGTTTATTCTTTTAATTAATTTATAAGTAACCATTCACTATAATACAGTTGCTTTATAATATTAAGTAATTTTGATATAATCTACAATTGTGTTACCATAATCAACAGTTTGTTGAGGTATGCTTCCGCATGTTTATAAATTTCTTAGTCGCTATCTAAAATCAATCGATGTATAATTAGAGAATTTTATAATAGAAGTAATATTATTAATTAATTTCTTTATTAATTTTCATTTTAATTCTAATCAGAATGTTAAAAGATTACTTATTTTAATATCAAGAATCCATAAACTTAATTATTCTGAAGTATTTTATTTAATATATTAATCATTATTAAAACATACTAAACGATTCCAATAAATTTAAATAACGTCATCTAGTATAATTTAGTAACTTTTAAAAAATAATACATTAATTATATTCATTTACTTAATGAACGGCGACCCTACTTGTATAAATCGAAGTAATTCTAAGACTGAATGAAAATGTTAACTCATTTGCACTACGTCTTATCGCATGTCTCCATCCATTCTCCACTAATAGAGAAAAACGATATAGCAGTATATTGATCACTGCGGTGAAGAAGATTCATGAAGATAATCTTGACTGAGTATCTTTAAAGAACCATCAGAAATTTTTAATTCGAGAGATAGAACACCAAATGATAGAAACATTTAAAGATAAATTTTCCTGCGTTTAATGATAATTTTAATAATCATAAATCACGACGCATAAATGGTAATCAACTTCATTAAAAAAGACTAAAGAATATCCTTAATTAATTGAACTTAAAAGTTTACCCTGGATTCACTCTCAACTAAAAATAAAAGAGCCGCTTGAATGGAAGGAATATACTTATATTATTTGGTACAGCACTGAAACAAATTAAATTTTAAAAAGAATAAACATATAGGAAAATGTCATCCCATTTTAAAATTAGTTAATGAGCTTAAAGAGCAGTTAAAGTCAAATACCCGAAATTAGGAGAATTTCAAATTAACATTACAAAATGAATTGGAATTCAAAACAATCACTTTCATACCCAAACATACTAATCATTGGGAAGCATAATCATTACTTACATATTGAACATAAGTAACAGTATACAGATGAACATCAATTAGTTATCACTCATTACACAGTTAACAAAACAAGATAACAATTGATCAAACTTATTCACCAACTTTTTGGGTACATACATATAGAAATGACAAAAACCACAAAACTACATCCAATTACATTAAAAGCAACAACATACCATTCAATTGTGACATACGATGGACTATAAAATCAAACCACTAATTCCATTGGAAATTAATACCTAATTCCATTAATCAAAATGAGAATGTATTCATATAAGAATTCATTCCCATCACATCATTTACATTCAAAGAAACTCATGTTTTCGAAATAATGTATTTCCATTTAATATTTTGCTTTCGCTATAGTCAGCGAAAATTACTTATCTGGGAATTCGTTCACTATTCGTAACAGTAGGGAAAACAGGCAGTAATGTCCCAATCACAGACTACATCCATTGGTCACAAACTATGCTTGTATCCGCTTTGCTAACTATACTATGGCTAATTCTTCTGTCCATAACTATTTTCAAATCGAAAGAACTTTTTACAGTAACCCTAGGACATTTTACTATCATATATGTTTAGAGCTTCCTATATTGTGAAAGACCATCGTCACAATTAATAATTATTTTTAAATATCCTTAAAACTTTTCTTGTAAAATAATTTAAAAATCCATCATTTAATAAAATTATTTTATTAAATTCATTAAGATTAACCATAAGTAGTTAATATAAACTCATTTGCTTAACCCCAAATATTCTGCACGCAATATTTCCAAAATTCAATAATGAAAAAGTTCATGAATAAGAGACGGACAGTATCATAATACCATCTCACCCATAACTCCTACCTTCTCAAGTTAAGTAATCCAATATTTGGTGATGGACATAATTGTGTTTATCATTTTCATAAGTAATATTTATTTGACTTGGTCTTATAGGAAAAATCAATTGTAGAAAAATGTTGAAAGAAGTTAAACAAAACCTCAGATCTTCCATGAAAAATACTTCATTTCAACCCTCATTAAGTAAACCAATTCAATAGTTCTACAGAATCAAATGAAATGAACCTGACAGTCTCCATAAAAATTAAGCATATTAATACCAAACTCCTATCCACCACATATCCATATAGGCAACTACTCTAAAATGAAGTATAATTCTAGACATGGGCTAAACTGACTAATATTCCTTATATATAATAATACCTCTTCTGGCGTTTGTTTTTGAAATTATATTTATAGTACTAATGAATAAAACTTCTTGAATTTTATTGCAGCTAAGCTCTTGTGACTGTGATGTCCATAAATAAAAATCAATAATCTTTATTGCTTTGGAAAATAAAATATATTTCAAACCAAACTCTGGTTTCGTTTAATATCTCAAAACATTAGCTCTCTTGCAACATTTTGTGTTTTACTAACTTTCTCTATATCTTTATGCCAAATACAGTTGTGACTTGTCGAAATTGGCGCAAATTTGAATCCGTCGTGATCTCATTCTCAATTTGAACTGATTGGTATGAGAATCAATCTAGGAATAATCTAGGAATCAATCTAGGAATCAATCTAGGAAAAAAATCGATTATAAGAAAATATTTGAGATATTATAGAAAAAAGTTATTATAATTAAATGGGAAAAAAGAGAAACCTTAGGGGGTTGGAAGAGATTAGAGAGGGTTAGAGAGAGACATGAAAACAATGTTTTAAAAGGGGTGGAACATAGAAAAGGTTTGGTTGGGCCGAAGACTCGAAGAACACTAGGAAATAGCTCTTTAGGTAGTGTTTAGAGGCGCGAAATATATGAGAAAAAGTTATTTAAAAATGAAAACATCAATACAATTATTTTGACTATATATATATTAAAATATTAATTTATATATATTAAGAAGTGTCAAAGAATCAAATATGTTTTTTGCTTCCATTTTAAATTATAATATTAAAGACAAAGAAGTTAATGAACGACAAGACGTTCTGCAACTTTCATTAAAAACATTCACATCGCGTTGCAAGTAAGAGTGAAGTATTTTAACTAAGAATAATAATAAAATAATAATAAAATAAATAATAATAAAATAATGAATGATAATATAATAAATAATTCTGTAAAATATTAAAGCTGTTTACTGTAATATATGGTAAGATAAGATTTCTATTTATGAATAATATTAGTTAAATTCATCTTTGAAATATCTATATATTGTAATAATTATAATATTGCATACACAATTAATTATTTTTAATAAATATTTAATTGTAGTATTGAGATATTGAGTTTTAAAATGATTTAAAAAAAAAATGCAATTGATTTAATGACACAGAACTGAAATCTACTAATTTATATTGTAACTCATTATGTAAAGAACATTATTTATATGTGTTTCGATTATTCTTATTTAGGTTTTAATAGACTTTGAATTTGAAGAATTAGGGATTAAAATAAAAATTATCAGAAGCCGGCGTTTAACAACCTCCGTGTCAGAACAAAAGTCATTATCCCAAATAGTATTAATAATTAATATATATATAAATCTATATTATATATATATATATATATATAATATATATTTAAGAATAAATGTTATAATATATATAACGTTATTATATATGAAAATATATATTAGATATATATTATAAGATATACGATATAATAACAAAACTATAATTCAGTAATTATATATAATTATAATTATATATATTAAGGTATATAAATATAAATATTATATATAGTATATAATTAATATATATATATATATATATATATATATTATGTATATACCTACGTATATGTATATATATGTATAATATATATATATATATTATATAAGTATTATATTACTATTATATTATATATATTTTATATATATATATATATATATATATATATATAAATTATATTAATATATATTATTATAAATATATATTATAATATATATTATATATGATATATATATATTATATATATATATATATATATAATATATATATATATATATATATATATATATAATATAATAGTATATATATATAATATATATATATATTATATATATATATATTATATATATATATTATATATATATATAGTTAATATATATATATATATTTATAATATATAGTATAATAAAGTAAATATTCTAACTTTTTAAAATTATTAGCTTTGACATCCTAACTTATTTTTTATATTAAAATGTTAACAATTTATCCTCATAGAATTAAAATGTGTTTAACCCCCTTTTTTTTTATTTATTGCCAATTTCATGTGACTTCAAACAAACTTGAACCATATATATATATATATATATAGATATATATATATATAATAATACATTATAATATATATATATATAGTATATTAGTATATTAATATTTATAAAATAAGTATGAATAAATTAAGTATTAAATTAATATATAGTATATATTAATATGTGATAGTATATATATATATAATACCTATTATATATAGTATAATATATATATATATATATCTATTATAATTAAATATATATAAATTATATATATATAATAATATATATATAATATATATATTATACTATCAAGGAAATAATGGTGATGCAATTACTAAAGATATACAAAAGAAAGTAAAGAAATAACATGAAGAAATTGTCTTCAACGAAAAAAGATAATTTTCAACTTTATTACATAAATAATACAACCCTATATAAATACGATACTAACATATACTAATATATATATATATATATATAAGTATTATAATTCTTTATATTTACAAGTTATACATAATATATGTATATATATAATAATTCAGGACTAAAATAATTTAAAAAAAATATAAATAATAAGTATCTATATATATATATATTAAATATATATATATGGCCAGCATTCCCGATTATCCGTCATATGTAACGCTTAAAAACTATAATGGCTACAGTAAAACAAACATGCTGAATGCTGTCCAATCTGGTCCTGGAAATGTTAAATTAAAAATAAAAAAAAAAAAAAAAAAAAAAAAAAAAATATATATATATAAAAATATATTAAAACACAATGCATATGGGAGAAAAGAAAATTTGGAATCTGTAAAATTCAACATATAAAAATGTAAAATAAATAATGAATAAAAAAAAAAAATATTGTTATAATATAGTATAGGATAGAAGCCTATTAGAAGACCTATTATGGTTCTGCTTCGATAAAAAATAACTCTATTAAATTTAGCTTTATACGGCACACCAGGTGCTCGAGCCGACGGGTAACAAAGGGGGGGATAGGGGGACGTTTTCCATACCGTAGGGAGGCGGAGGACCCCGCGCGACACCCAAGATACAAAAAGACGGGGGTTCCGGGGAGACCCCCCCGAGTTTGATTAAGGCCTAACGGCTATTCCCCGAAGCCGAATACCCTGAACTCCTGCCATCGGGCGTAAACCTCTGGGTATTCTTTATAAAAAAAAAAGCAAAATATGAAAGCATTATTTATCGCAAACAATAAAAGTC